>PYAF01003850.1:2583-22626 GCA_007407185.1 Glycine tomentella
CATGCTTAATTTGATAGAATTCACCAAGGGATTGGGTTTTTGATTCAGGTTAAAGGGTTAATTCACTAAGGGATTAGGGATTAGCTAAACTAGAAAAGATTTATTCTCTGAACAATCGGAAATAGCAAACCATTGATATAGTCTTTTACATGCTTGATAGGAATCACTAAGGAATTAGGATTCTTGTTAAAGGGTGAAAGCGCTAAGGAATTAGGGTTTAGTAAACTAGAAAAGATATATAATTTGACTTAGCAAATGTTGTAACCAGTTAAGTGAAAGAGGTAGGGAACATTAGGAATTGTGCCTGACCACAATTTCTTCCATTGGTAATCCTTCTACTATTTTACTGTTATTTTAATTTTTGTTTTTATTCAAACATTCACGCAATCCACAACAATTCTCTTTAAACATTTCTTGTTTTATTTTCAATCACATTGCATTAATCTTACTGTGAATTTCACCCCAAAATCCCTGTGGAGAACGATACTCACTTACCTATTTTATTACTTGAAACGATCGGTGCACTTGCTGTAGTGTGCGTAAAATTGCAACACTAGGTAGCGTTAGGGTTATTATTTATTTCAAATATGCTTTTTTTTATTAGCATAAATGTGTTTTGTAAGTTGTAACTAAACCAACAAAGTACCAAGATGAATATCATCTAAAGCTTGAAAATCAATAATTAAATGACACGTGTAATATCCAAAAAATTTAAATATGTTAATTAGAGATAAAAAGAAAAATTACAAAAATGCTTGAAGAAAAATGACCATATTACCCTTTCTCTTGATGTGAGAATTACCATAATATGCTTGGAGTGAAATTACCATAATACCCTTGGAGTGAAATTACCATAATAACCTTAGATATTTTGGAGAAACTTAGAGAAGAAGAAAATGAGGTAAGCATGATGTCACCCTTGAAGAAGAAATTATAATAATACCCCTGGAATGACAAATTACCAAAATACTCTTAATAATAAATAAATATCACAAGAAAACTATGAATACCTAGATTGGGCGAAAATTTATGATTAGGTAAGCCAGAAGATAAGTATCTAAAGCTATCATAAGTTAGAATTTTAGGCCATGTGAACACATTAAGTACAAAAATCTTAGGTATCTGATAAAATCTTAGAATATCTAAATAATATCTATGGTGTTATGAGGAAAATTATCACATGAGGAACACATGTGTGTGATACAAGAAGGATATGCTAGAAGCTAAGGGATCAAAGTGGCAAGCTTAGAAGTGCTTAGAATAGATTTAGTCATGATTAGTTAACTTAATAGAAGAAACAAATTTTAGTAACATAAAGGGATCTAGCCATGTGAAATATTTGATAAAGACAAAAAACTTTAGATGAATGACCAAAGGAAATTAATAGGTAATGACACCTTAGTAGCTATCACATCAATTTGAAAACTACATTAAGTATACTTGGTTTAAATTAAAAGGAACAAAAACATAAGCCAAAGCATGCATGGTATGTGAGAATTGGAGCAAAATAATTGAAATGGAGGTGCAAAATCGTGTGTGTGTGCACGTAGAATTGGTATACTTAATCCAATTGTGTAGCTATGTATAAAACAAAGAAGAATCTAGCATGTCCAGCAAGCATTCCACGTAGGGACAGCCATAAATGAGGGAATCTTTGCTTTTTAAAATATCTCCATGTCATAATGACCTAGCTAGATTATAACTAAACTAAAACCCAATTAAGTTTCATCCTAACTAATTTCTTTACATCCTAACTAAAATTTTTACTATAAATACCTCCTTGATTGAAAAAAAAAATATGCACCTTATTCTCTCACTCTCAAACCTCACGTTCACTTTCTCCTTATGTCTCTTTACTTTGCTTCATTCTTCTCACTTCTTTCTTAACTTCCAACCGTAGCCTATCACTTCTATTGCCTCCATCACCTTTCCAAAACATCAAATACTAGACAAGACTTTCATTCTTTCAAGACCTTGAGGTGTAGCCAAATACTTGGAGGAATTGGAAGCAACCTTGTTTAAGGTAGGTGTAGGTTTATGTTTATTTATCACTTGATTCTTGAGATAATTTGAATGGTATTTTGGTGTATCTTAATCTTAAGCTTGATGGCATGTGGAAGTTTAATATCTTGTTTTCTTAAAGATCTGTTATACAACTTTTCTTCAAGAAATGAGTGAAAGAGTTCAAGTAACATCAAAGGTAGGTGTAGGACTAAGCTTTTGGTAAGTATTGGTGTTGAAGGTCGAATGGCTTTGAACTAAATTTCGTCTGTTTTTAAATTCTATATCTCCCTCTGTACTTAACCAAACGAGGTGTTTGACCACTCATTTTAAAGCTTAGGATGTCCTCTATGTTATCCTAAAATATGAGACCAAACTGAGAAGTGAATCATGCCCAGAAGTTATTTAAACCCAAGTTGTCCGAAACTATCCACACCCAAACAGCTACTACCACCTGTTTTTAAAAATTTATATCTCTCTCATTTCTTATTCAAATTAGGCTTATGATATATGGAATTAAAGATCTAGATGTGAACTCTAACATATCAAAAAATTTAGCCAAATCTGGATTTTTTACTGCTTACAATCGCAAAGACAATAAGAGATGCTAGTATCCCATTTTTAGCCTGTTGGCAGATTTGGAGTTTTGTTTTTAAAATACTATATCTAGAGTTTTAGAACTCCAATTAAGGCCTGTGATATCTTGTTAGAAAGCTTAGGAAGTCTAGTTATCATACTAAAAGATGTGAATTAATGACTTGTAGATTAGCACAAATTATAGGAAGAATCGAATCATATAAGGTGAGCAATCTGGTTGTTATGATGTTCTTGAAAAATGTTTTTGTATGATGATGACATCTTGATGTTTTGTGGCATAATTGCATGACATGAGCTATGTAGCTTTGCATGTCATTGTGCATGTCATGTGCATTAAGAAAGATAAAAAGGTAAGACCTGAAGGATGATACACTTAAGCTGAGCACGACCCTGATCGTGTCCAAAGGGTGATACGGTTAAGCCGAGCACGATCCTGAGGGAAAGACTAAAGAAAGATAATACCTGAAGGGTGATACAGTTAAGTTAAGCACAACCCTGATGGTACCCAACGGGTGATACGGTTAAGCCGAGCACGACCCTACGGGAAAGACATATTGGCCCAAGGGTGATACAGTTAAGCTAAGCACGATCCTATGGGACCCCAAAGGGTGATACAGTTTAGCTGGGCACGACCCTACGGGAGGAACCTAAATCTAGTAATGAGCTCATTGTCTAGTTTAGGGTATTAAAGAAGAGATTAATAAAGAAAAGTTATGCATTGTCATGATTGAAAATTATGCTTGCACTAATGATTAAGTATGAGATTATATTTAAGTGTTTGTGAATAAAATGAAACTACTTTCGTGTAATATGTTTATGAAATTAAAATCAACTATGATTATTCACATGTTTTCTTAATAAATCGAAGTAGCTGGAATGATGACGATGACATTGTATGATAAGTCAGTTTTCACCTACTGGGAATTCTTTGGAATTCTCACTGTTTTAGTGTGTTCCTGTATCATTCTAGACAGGTAAATCGGGAGGAGCAACTATAAAGTGGGGACAAACTGGAAGATTTCTTTTAATGTTGCATATTTGTAACTTTTTTCTATATGTTTTGTAGTATATGGACATTCATATTATTGTAGGAAATGTTATTGACAAGTTATTACTAAGTTTGTAATTTATTAAAGAGACCAATAGGCTTTATATAATTAAAGTGAAATTTTCATAAACCGTTAAATTTCAAATATTGAAGCAAATTTTTCTTAATCGGATATGGTTAAAAATTCTACATTAAAAAAATTAATATCTTCTAGTTACGTATTATGACCTAGGCATAATATATTAATTGGAAGGTATTACAATACGTGTGATTCATTTCTGTATCTGAATTGTCAAATTTATTATTATAGATAGATAGACATGCCTACCATTACTTTTCAAAAAATGTTTGTAATTAATTTTAGGAATTACTGGTTACAATATGATGGAAATTTAATAAAGTTTAATAAAAAATTGTTAAACATCCTATAATCATGTAAATTATGGATTAAATTAAAATTTATTTTATAATATTTATTATGATTTACTTGTTTTCTCTCTATATATTAATTACTTAATTGATTGAGTTATTAATATTATTTTTAATTTAAATTACATTGACATAAATGTGTTTTGTTTTTTTATCGACGTAAACATACTTTGTAACTTAACCGATCAACTACGAAGCATCGCACATACGATAACATGATGTATGATCCGAAACTTGAGAAACAATAGTTGAATGACACGTGTAATCCATAAGCCAATCAATTTTGATTAATTTAGAATCCCCCTTTGTTTTAAAACCGAAATAAAATACCCAATGAAGACCCTTCCGTTATCCATATCTCTCATATGTATGTGCCAAAGATTCTCACCACAATTGATGAAGTCTTCTGGAATCTCGGTGGGTCAATGACAGATTTATCTATAAACTAATCAAAAGAAAAATAAATATTGCACGCTTACATAATTGAGATAAAAATATTCCTAAATATTCCTAATCAACCGCTAATCAATGGTCACAACCGCTAAGACTATGTGACTTAATTACAAAACCGAGGCCACTTTCACAATGAATGCTACACAAAGAAATTCATATATATATATATATATATATATATATATATATATATTCTTTTACTAATCAGTATGTGGTTGGTCCAACCATGACCAAAATTTAAGGGAACGCATGGGGTTGAGTTTCATTCTATTTTCGTTTCCTTGCAATAAAAAATACTTCTTCCTTTCTAGCTATTTATATTTATAGATCAACGTTTAAAATAATAAACACTTCTACTTTAAAAAAGAGGGAAAATATATTGGTAAATTATTAAAAGAGAAAGGAGTATTATTTGAGAAAAAGTTATAAATTTAAAATAAATTTATTGTTATCAATTAAATTAATTATTTTTTTAATATCGATGAATTAGATAATTGAGTCTTATAAATAAAAATAAAGAGAATAAATATTAATCAAATGTCCCAAAAATATTGTTCATGATGATGTCCCGAGAATATTGTTAAGGAAAAATAATTTTTCAATCAATATGCTAAAAATAATTGTTTTTAATCAATGTCCTAAAAAAATATATGGGTAAGTGAGACGCAGAACCACACGTGTGAGGCACCCCAAGTAGTTGTTGTTTATGTCCTCGAAACAAAGCCATGTGAGGGGTGTAAGGCATTCACTATATTAGCCATCCACGGCAAGAGTCGTAATTCGCGATCACCCATCGCTTTCACGGTTGAGAGCATGTTGGTCTTTGCGTGATTTAGTGGCTGTTGTCTAACCCATGGAGTAATATTGGACAAACTACAAGTACCCAAAACCCCTCGATGGACTATACTTGTTTCATGTGAATTTGGTCGTCGGAAATCGGAATGGATCAAAAAATCCTAGTATTAAAAAGTTGTGACTTCCAACCACACAATGAATGTGACCTTGGATCGAGTTTTTTTTTATGTAATTTAGTATTTTTTTCATTTTTTTCAAAATATTTTAATTTTTATAAAATATATTTATTTTATTTTCTATTGTTAAAATATTTTAGATAGTAATATTTTTAAACAATGATTTTTTTTATTTAAAATACTTTAAATACGAAAAACAAAATAAATAGATTTTGTAAGTATTGAAATAAATTTTTAATGAGAATAAAAATAAACAAAAAAATGTTAAATTATAAAGATAAAAAATATATTTAAGTTCATTGAATTTAATTAATCTTTTTTGATGGGAAAGGAACAAGGTAAAGGAGGAAGGGTTATTCTCAATTTATGGAGATGATAAACAGAGAACTTCAAAGCTATTTTGTTGTGCGTGTGTTCCCTGCCTATGAAACAAGTAATTAATTGAAGTCGGGAGAGTTTGGTGTAGCGATTAAATTATTATTACTATCATATACTTTATTTAATTTTATTTTTCAGCATGTATTGCATAAATACTAAACATATTTTTTTATTCAAAATATATATTAAACATATTTTAATACAATTATTATCATTTTGAAATTAAAATAGACTTTTTAACCAATATTTTTGGAAACATATAGGATTGGGATCATATCCGTTTATGTAATGGATTTAAACCTTGGGATGGGAGTGCCTAATTTTTTTTAGTAATCTCATTGGTGTTTTTATCAACTTGTGTATATTTTAATTAATCCACTTTTTGGATCTGGTGAAAGATTGATTATTTATCCATTCCAGTACTAGGAAATTTACGAAAAAGAAATCTTTGTAGTCTTTCTCATGCAATCAACATAAATATTATAATTACTATAAAATGTTATTTATTAAGGAAAAATGGTAAATATTGTGATTCTAGTTATAGATATAATTTATGCTCAGAAGAAATAAAAACTGTTAATTTGTTAATTTAAACTAACAGTATAATATGCATTATATTGCGAAAATAATATTTGATATACTTACATTTAATGGTATACATAAGAATGATCAAGATTTAAAGACATGACCATTAATAATTTTTGAGGAAGAGTTTTTATGTTGAGAATGATAAATTTAGGCCATGGAATTATATATAAATGATACAACTTAAAGACACATTAAAAATGTTATTTGATAACTTATAAAACTCACATGACTATTGACTTGTGTTTTAATCTTAACCAATCCTACTATGATAAAATTTAATAATAATAAATATCTATTTTTCTCATTGTGAAAATGAATAATAGCTATAATAAAGTAAATAAATTTTAAACTCGTGCGTTTCAAAAGTGTATTAAAGGGAAGTTCAAATTTTATACACAATTATTTAAATATCTAACATTCAATAAACAATTATTTAATAACTAATAAATTTTAACAAAAATATTTATTATTAATTTTATGTGTAAAACTATATATATGATCTATTACTACAAAAAGTTTAAGCATATATTAACTCAAAAAACTATTTTTTATTGATATTTTTCTCTCTCATATATCAACTCAAAAATCTCTTGTCCCCCTATGTAACACCCCGTAGGCTTCTGACATGTTATTATTAATAATATCAGTTTAGCGCTTAAAACATAATTTCAAACCTCAGCGGAAGCACAAAATCGCTTTTCTTGATTCATCATGTATGGAATAAAACATATAACAAACAACTCACATACAAGACATATATTTTTCACACCCCTGTTGATCCAGTTTTTCATAACATACATCATAAAGACAGATAGCTAAAAGACTTAGGCAGATAATCAAATATACAACATTTATACTCAGGAGAAAATTCTCATATACATATCAGAATGAGTTCTGTACAAACATATACATCAGAGTCTTCACCCCACTGGGTGATACAAAAGAATATCTGCCCTCATCGAGGGTATACAAAACTATACATGTATCAGGTGTACACATACATCATCCCTTATCAAGGGTACAAAATATAATCAAAACAAATCTGAGCCTTCAAGCTCCATCTGCTGCTTCTCAGTTAAGCAGAAACGTCTCTACTCGGGCCTCCTGCCCTGAGACTGCTCTCTTCGTCCAGAAGAGTCACCTGAAATCATAAATCCCCACACGGGGTGAGATAACACATCTCAGTAAGCTCAGGGTCCTTGAGAAATCATCCCCACCCTGGCCCACAAATCACAATACACGTATCAGGCAAACACATCAAACATGGCCCACTGGCCTGACCCTCTGGCTCTCATCATAATATAAGCATCATATGAACAGATGGCAGAGCTCCTCAATGCCTGGCGGAGCTCCTCAACGCCTGACGGAGCTCCTCAACGTCAATATCACATCAAATATATGGCAGAGCTCCTCAATGCCTGGCGGAGCTCCTCAACGCCTGAATACATGGCAGAGCTCCTCAATGCCTGTATTCATCTATTGGCCAACAGATATATCTCAATCAAAGAATACATTCATCCAGCACTGATGCACACATATCATTATAAGAATGCAACAACCAATGCATGCATCATGAAATGACCACCACTCCCCCGGAGTGCGGTGTGGCACACAAGATGGGAATTCATCCCCAGGAACACTGAACTTACCTGTCAAAGGATCACTCTGTAGTTCTTTCCCTGGTTTGTGGCTCTCGCCACCAACAATCTCACAATCAAGGCCTAATCAAGGTACATGAAATCTTATATCAAAACCAATCCACAGATATCCAAGTCACAGTACATAACATGACAGAATTCCCCTATCCTAGGGTTCAATCAAGTCTAGCCCACACTGGGCTACTCATAGACCACTCAAGGTCTATGAAGGCTGCATACTAAACATCTGAGTCATCCCAGACTCAATGCAACATATGTCTAAGCCCAAATCATATCAGCCTTATAACTCAATATATCCATGGAACGGTCTAACCTCAACACAGGTACCGTTTAATTAGCCTCTCAGGCTCATACCATCCCAATCAAGGCTCTAACATATCAGAGAACCATCAACAAGTGACTCTACACAAGTCACCCAGGCATAAACAGAGTCATGATTCAAAGTTATCCAATTCAAAAACTGAAAGCTAATCCTTCATCACTACAATGCCCTGAGTAATTTCCTCTACAGGATCCTGGGCTAATTCTAGCCCCAGCTCAGTGTGGGTCACAATATCCAGAAAACCCCAAATTCAAAAACAACCGAAGAAACTTGAGTTTCTTACCTCAGTGGCGACCAGAAAGGCTGGAGGACAGCTTTCCTTAGCTCTATCGTCCGTTCTGCGCCTTGGGTCCTTGCCAACACTCAAGTCTCAGAGGTTTTCCTTGAGAAACCAATTCTCACTCACAAGGGGTTTTTCAAGAGAGCAATTGAAGGATTATAGCTTTCTAGGTGATTCTCTCAAGATTAAAGGTCTTTGGGAGGTGTTTAGGCCAAGAAACTAGGTCCTAGGAAGCTTGGGCACTCCAACAATGGAGGTTTGGGCGTGGGGAGGAAGAAGAAGAGGTTTCTTCCTCAGCAAAACGCGATTTGCCCTTAAATACTCAACCTGCCCGAGATCTAGCGCGATCTGCGCCACAATGTCGGTGATCTGGCGCCAACAGCGCCATCCCCACGCCAACAGCGCCATCCCCACGCCAACAGCGTCAACTTCCCGAACCTGTGGCGCCATCCGTGCCAATTCCCTCGACCAATTGGCGCTATCAGCGGCGCTGACTGCGTGGAAAACCAGAGGATTTGGGTTTTCCAGGGCACTTCTGGCGCGACCCGCGCCAACCTCTCGACCTAAAGACGCTACTAGCGTCATCACCACGCCATCAGCGTGAACTGGCCGAATGTGTGACGCTACCCGCGCCACCCTGGCGCCCCTGGCTCCACAACAGGTGGGCCTGGCACCATCAGCGCCAACCCTGGCGCGATTCGCGCCACACCTAAAACCAGGTTTTCTAATAAAGAAACCTGATACCATGAATGAGGGTCCTTACACCCTAAGATCTGTTACTGTATACAAGTTTGTTTAAATTAAATTTTTATATTTGATTTTAATATATTTAAAAAAAAATATATGTACATATAAATAAAGTTGTCAATTTTTAAAATATGTAGAATTATATTAATACCATCACATTAAAATTGAAGAAGAATATTAATTACATTTTCAATAAAAGTATTACATATTATAATAATTAATAATAATATTAATTATTATTATTATTATTGACCCCTAAATCTCATTGAAAAAATATCGATAACTGCAATTTTTATTTATTTAGAATCTACATCAGTTTCTCAAATGTCTCTCTGTTTTATGCATAACTTATTTTTTTATTTCTCTCTTGAAGCTAGAACTGAATATTGAATAAGAAATTTGATTATGAACACAAAAAAAAATTATGAGACATAAAACAACACAAATGAAGACAAAGGATCACATCAAAAGAAATAAAATAAGACTCAAAGAAGAATAGAACTCGATGGAAGGAATTAGCAAAAACTACCCCTACTTTTTTTATAGAGGAAACTACCCCTACATCATGGGTATTGTTGTAGTTATATCACCAATGAAAGAAAAATCATCAAAATTATGTAATTAGATTGATTTAGTTTATAAAAATTATAAACATTCTTTTCATTTAATTTCTATCACATTTTTATATGTCTTTTTTTATTACTTTAATTATTATATTTTTTTTCCTATATTTTTCTCTTTATTTCTCTTCTTTTTCCACATTAAAAGCCATATCATAACTTTTTTTATAATGGGAACTGAAAATTTGTTATAAGTTATCAACATAGTGGAGAGAGTAACACTTCGTGACTTATATTATGCAATGAAATTAAGTGTATTTTTATTAGACCATTCTATGGAACTAAAGTTCTGACATGTTTTCTTCTTCCTCATTAGTGAATATAACATGTATTGGTTGAGAGCCAAAATTTTTAGTTATAATTGGTAAAAAGCTATAGAATAAAGGACTTGGAAAAGCTTTTCCCACACTTGATGTATATCTCCCATGAAGTATGAAAAAACAATAACGCCTAGTCATATTATCTAGATCATAAACGAAAGTCAGATAATCAAATTTAATGGAATGACTTTTTTCTATTTTCTTAGTACAATGATAGTATAATTATTACAATAATATTCTGACCATTATATTATAAATAACAGTAGCAAAAGAGAAAGCAAGCACATTGTTTCCAAAACCACTGAAAACCCTTCAAACTTTATCTTCTTAAGATATCTCTAGTCCTACTTTGTTTCCAAATATACTGGTTGCTTCTCCTTTACCTGTTCACACCTAAAATGCCGCTCTAGTAAGTAATACCTAAGATTATCATTGCCAAAAAAAATTTGTTTCCAACGAAAGCATAACTGAAAGAGGTAGTGAACGATGGTATAAAATAGCGTGTTGCTTCCATTTTCTTCATTAATTGCTTGGTGATGTAGCTTAAATCCATCTTTTAGAAAAAATTATTGCAGAAAAGAGAATGCATTTACAATGAAAGAATTAATGATAGGATGAACCACTCAGACAATCACCTTTTGAAATACAAACTCTATTTGACTTCTGAACTAACATGCTTCTGGTTGCTACTTCAACACTGTCCAGGAATGTACCGAGGATTATCCTTATCTCATGGAATTATAAATATTATCAAAACTAATTAATATGACAAAGATTCCCTTTTATACATGTTTAGTAACACAATTATCAACAATGAAGTTTGGCATTGCTTTCCATTAGCATATTTGGAAAACACCTCTGTACTTTGTTCCAATGTGCTCACAGATTTAGCAGATTTAGAACATTATAAGCTATCTGCACTAAAGTCAACAAAGAGTTAGAACACACACCTCTGTTCCAATGTGCTATCAACTAATTTTAGCAGCTAGCGCATCTTATTTGTATAAGACTATAAACATACTAGAAATAAAAGTTAAAATTAAAATACTGTATATACAATATTTACCCAGAAATAGCAAAACAAGTGCTCACTGATGAAATCTTGTTGAACCTTCTAGGATGCCTTTGCTGAAGTTGGAGAAACCAAAAGAGATCGAAAACAACAAAATTAAAATACATTTTTAGACCGAATAACCAATCAATATATACATAATGAAATATGCTAAATAGACTTACAGTTTCATAATACACTTCCAAAAACACCTGTAAGTCAATCAATTAACATTCATATAGTAAGCTTATTGCCAAAAATGGTGCAAATTCTATAGAAATTGATTTGCCTAACGATTTCCTCAGCCAAATTAGGTGATTTCAATTTATTCTAATGTAGCAACCTACATAAAGGGGATTAAAATTGAAACCCTAGAAAATTAAGAACAAGCGAAGAAGAAGAAGACGAGAAAGAATGATGCTAACCGATGTTGACGAGATCCCGAGGCGGTGCTGGTGGCTTGGTACATTGTGGCGGTGAGCACGGTGCCGTTGATAATCTGGTTGAGGATGTCATCCATGGCAGTGTTAAAGACGGCGCAACACGGTAATGCTTGAAGGTAGAAAAGAGAACTCTGGGTGTTTCGCGAGGATGCTCGTTATGTTGTGCGCATGGGGATGGTGATAGGGAAGAGGTTTTCATTTTAATAACAAAAAGATTTTCATTTTAACAAAATGATGACTAAAACTAAAGTACTAATAAAACTTTATTATTTTGAAATAGTAATTATATATTATATATAAATTATAAATTATAATCTATATAACTTAGTTAACCTTTTCAGCTAGTTAGAAAAATCTAACTCCACTATGTAAAAAAAAAAATGAACAATCAATATCACAACTACACTAATTTTAATAATTAACTTATTTAATTTTAAAATTAAATTAACCTAATTTAGAATAATTTAAATTTGATAGATTTAACATTAGTATTGTTTCACTTATAAAAATCATATAATATTATTTTATTGAATCATGATAAATAAATTTTATTTTAACTAGTATTTTAGCATGTTTATAGACTATAACTACTTACTTTTGTATAATTATAATTCATACTAAATAAATATTTTTAAATGTCCAAATTATATTTTAAATTTATAATAAATTTAATTACAAGGATTTTACCTACATCAAATATTTGTAGGTAAAACTCTTTATGAGTTTTATCACATCATGTCGTTATAGGTATAAGTTGTTTAAGATTTCACTTACATAAAGTGTTTGGAGGTAGAAACCTTTTAGAATTTTACCTGCAGCAAACAGATGTAGGCACATGTTTTTGAAGTTTTACATACACTAAGTATATGTAAGTAAAACTATTTTTGAATTTTATATATTTATTATATTAATATAAGATTTTACTTACACTAAGTGTTTGTAGGTAAAAATATTTTTATTTTACCTACCATAAAATGTGTCTGTAGGCAAAAATGTTCGTAGGTATAGGTCTTTTTCTTGTAGTGTTTCAATTCTTGCACAATTTGGTGAACAGAGGAGTAGACGAAATCCTTGTTCTTTTCGTTTGATTCTCTAATTTCTCGAAGCTCAGATAGCTTTTCATGAATTCCTAGAAGTTCATCTTGGATTTGTTTGAGTTTTGCTAAAAGATATGCTTATTTCGTGATCAAATCCTATTCAAATTTTTCAACATTGTCTATGGAACCTTGTAGCAGCATGGTGTTTTCCTTAGCCTTTTGAAAACCTTCTCGAGCTTGAACAAGTTTGGTTCGATCTTGTTCCATCGAAGACTCAATCTCGACAATGTCAGAAGTGTATTGATTGTAGAGTTGATGAGCTTCGAAAGCCTTGTTGAAAACGTTAACAAATGATTCTATCTCTTCACAAAGTTCGTCAACCATTAAGTCAGTAAATTTGGAAACTTCATTAACTACTTGTCGAAGCTTTTCTTTGTAATCTAGGTTGGAGAGTCTTCGAGATTTAGATCGAAGGTGAGTTTTCATAAACAAGTCGCAACTTCATTAGAATAAGTAAAGGCTTGTCATGACTCATTTAAGAGGTTTTCAAAGGCATTGTGTCTGAGGACCAAACATCAATGAAGGCAAAAGGATTAGCATCAATTGGATCCAAGTTATATTATGGAGGAGCAAGAATTGAACTTGGGGGTATTGCAGACTATTGTAGGGCAATCAAAGTGGCCACTACTGACCCTAAAATTAAGTTTTCTTGATTGGTCGTCAAAGGTCTTCGATTCCTAATAAAAATAGAGATATTGGTGAATAATCTCAAAATTATTGCAAAAAATATAAAATATGAAAGATATTTTATGCCTTTATCAAACTTAAGAATAAGTTGATTGTCAAAAGGTTGACGAGTTTCATCAATTGGAGGTTGAGGAATAATCATTGTCAGAGAATATACATTTAATAACTTTTCTTCTCCAGATTGAGCAACTTTAGGATGTGTTTCTTTTTCGATGTCAGGATGTGAAGGACTATTTATATTGGGATCAACCTCTATGATATTTCTTCAATAATAAGATCGATGAAATGGTTGTTTCGATGGAGATGATTCACTTTGACTTTGAGCTTCACTCTTGTCTTCCTCATTATTCTTTTTAGCCGTTTTTCTCGCTTCTAGTGTCAATATTGGCATCTTAGTGTCTAAAACTGATAAGTAGAAGTATTAGGAATAGGAGAATATTTCAAAATTGAATTATCGAAGAATGACAAGGGTAATTACCATTTTGTTCTTTGTTGACACTTTCACCGTTCGAGCTAAGAACAGAAGTATCACGGATCTCTTCATCCTATCGAAAATAAAGTTAGAATAAATATCAAAATTCATTTGAAGAAAAGATTTCTAAGTTGTAATACGAAATACCTTGTCATCTTCTGGGTTAGAAGGACCTCGAGAGGAAGAAAGGTCTACTACATTCACATGATGCAAGCAAGACAACCAAGACTTATCTCTCAGTATGTCATTTGAAAGGTGTGTCTTAATCAATTCTCTAGATTTATAGCAAGTGGTGTAAAATTTTCCTAAAGTTTCCTGAAAAGTAGTATGCTTAAATTTTGAAATAATAAAAATATAATTTTTTAGACAACTTAAAATTTTCTATAAGATATGCCATAATTAAATAAATAAAGGAAATTTTGAAAAGGAAAAAAATTCCTTTTTCTATAGCTTTACTGAATGAGTCGATTTGAATGAAGAGTTGATTAGCATGTCTTTATTAGAATCGCCTACTTCCTTTGAAGTCTTATCCTTCAATTTTTGGGTATCAGAAGGCCACTATAAATAAAAACATAAAATAATTATAAAAAAAGAAGATAAAAGGGTGTTTTACTTTTTTTTAGACGAATTCTTTTTGGAAGTGTCATGCTCTTCATCATCCTCCCAATCCTCTGCATCTCCTTGTTGTGGTATTTTGATTAGAATAGCTGAAAATGATAGGAACACATTTAAAATTTCTGGTTAGAGTTTGCAAAAATGATTTTTATGATAAAAGAAATGTTGATTCAAGAGAAGCCATGCATGAATGAACTGGAATCAAGCCTTAAGTGTTTTGTGCTTTCAACATGCCTCAATGGAAAATGTCAAAGAAAGCTATTGAAGACCAATTTGATTCATGAAAAAGGAAAGTTGTGCAATTTGATAATCCAAAAGCATATCATGCATAATCATTCATCTAGGATTGTTAGATTAAAAGTCTAAGTAAAAGCAATGAATTGGATTTAAAAAGCTAAGTTTTTGGAAAAATGAAGTTTTACTACATTAATCGATTACATCATTGATAGAATCTATTATTTTGTTCTTCGTGCCTTCTGGAAAACAAATCAAGAACATTGTAATCAATTACATATCGAATTAATCGATTACATAGGCTAAAATAAAAATATATGATTGATTGTCTTAATCGATTACAGAAAATCGTAATCGATTACAACTATGCCTATGGACTACATGTTTTGCTGTTTTAATTGATTATATATCGTTTTAATCGATTACATAGTACATTTGAAAATATATGATTGACTGTCTTAATCGATTACCATATTCAGTAATCGATTACTCAATGCATTTAGAAAAACATGTCTGTTTGGTTTAATCGATTACTTCACAGAATAATCGATTACATTGTTCATAGCTCAAACCCAGAATTTATTAGGAGCATTTTAATCGATTACATTCTTGGATTAATCGATTATATATGCGAAATAATCGATTACAGGAGCGTATTTAATAGATTATTTTCAGTTAAAAAGCTGTTATAAATAGAAACCTCTTGCTCTATTTTTTGTGACTTTGAGAAATTCGTATACTGAGCAATCACAAACATTTATGAGCATTCTTTAGTGTGGTTTCTGAGTTTCTAAACACATTTAGGCTTCACAAATTCGTATGGGTCATTGATTTGAAAAGTGAAGCTTCATTGGTTTTTCAAAGCATAAGGAAGGAATGCATTGATTTTGTAATCTCTCTTTCAACCTGATTGAATCATTCACATGCATATGTTCTTTGGATTATCAGGTGAAATCTTTCCTTAGTCTTTGAAGGTGTAATTCTTTTAATTGATTTCTGTAAAGATTAGTCTATTGTAAATGGGTTTTCTTACATGATTAGAGATAGTGTTTCTCTAAGGAAAGATGAGTAGTGTTCTCAGTTTTGGGTTTGGTCTCTAAGGGTCTAATAGTATTTTAGACTTCTGAACTTTATCTAGGGTTGATAAAGAGAGGCTTGTAATATTTTGTAAGAATATTTTTGCAATAGTGAAACTCTACTCTAGTGTTGAGTGGAAGAACTGGATGTAGCTTCATAGTGTTTGAAGTGAACCAGTATAAAAATCTTTGGCTAATCTTTCTTCTCTTCTCTTCATCTCTAAATTGTTTTGGTTGTGATTCAAATTATTTGCACAGAAAATTTTTACAGCTTATTGGTTTCTTGGCAGTGGAATTTGATTGAATAAATGATTCTTGGTTGCAAAACATTTTAAAGTGATAAAGATCCCGTGGAAAAACTCTTATTTGAAAATTTTAATTTACCAAGGTTCAACAAATTCACCCCCCTCTTGGTTGTTTCGAAGTGTTCCTTTCATTTTCAATTGGCATCAAGAGTTGGTTCTTGAAAGTTACTGAAGATCACTTTTTCTTTTCAAAAAGAAACATGAATACTTCTCAAATAACCTTTAAGGAGGGTGCCTCTTTAAACAGACCTCCAATGTTTGAAGAGGAATATTTCAGTTTTTGGAAAAATAGAATGAAGATCTTTATTCAATCAAATGACCCAGGAGCATGGAATGCAATAGAGAAGGGTCCTTTTATTCCAAAGAAAACTGTGGCAAATGAGTTAATTCCCAAAGAATGGGATGAGATGACTGAGGCTGAACAAAGAGCTGCACAACATTTTAAAGCTAAAAATATGATCACCTCTGCAATTTCCTCTGATGAATTTTTCAGGACTGTGAGATGCACAAGTGCAAAAGAAATGTGGGAGATGCTGGAAATTACTCATGAAGGAACTGAGGAAGTTAGAAGGTCAAGGAAGCATGCTTTGATCCATGAGTATGAAATGTTCAAGATGAACACCAATGAGAGCGTTTCTCAGTTGCAGACCAGATTTACTCACATTGTAAATCACCTTTTGGGTCTTGGAAAAGTCTTTGACACTGAAGAATTAAACATCAAAATATTGAAGTGTTTAACAAGACCTTGGCAACCAAAAGGTACAATAATCAAGGAGTCCAAGGATCTATCAAAGATGTCTATGGCTGCACTATTTGGTAAGCTTCTTGAATATGAATTAGGAATGTCTCAATTAACATCTTGTGAAGATGCAGAAAAGAAAACAAGAAGCATAGCCTTGAAAGCTGCAACTTTGAAAGCTGAAAAGGAAGAGGGAACAAGTGAAGATGATGATGAAGATAATGTAAACTTGGTGGTCAGAAAGTTCAGCAAATTTCTGAAGAAAAACAAGAATAAAAAGTTCATCAAAGGCAGCAAACCAGGTGGCAACAATTTCACATGCTTTGAGTGTGGCAAACCAGGTCACATTAAATCTGAATGCTCAATCTACTTGAGGAAGCAACAAGATGAAGGCAAGATGAAAAAGGAAGGAAAAGGCAAAAGAACATACATAGCTTGGGAAGATAATGAGTCAACAACTTTAGATTCTTCCTCAAAAAATGAAAAAGCTAACATGTATCTCACCTCCACCATCAATGAAAATGATGATGACTTGCTTAGTGAAGGAGGTGAGGTAAATTCTGAACTTGATCAAGCTATTCATGCCTTTCAAGAAATGTATGAGGAAGCCCAAAAACTTGCAAAATCCAATAATCAGCTCAAAGGAAATCTTAGATGGCAAGTATAAAATGCTTCAAAAGGATTTTGATGAGTATAAACAAAGTCAAGGTGAAAAATATATGTTGCTTTTAGCCAAAAACATTGATTTGATTGATCTCTTGAGAAAGTTTTACAAGGGAAAATGCAACTTAGCTAAAATGTTAAGTGTGCAAAAGTATGCTGGAGATACTTCTGGTTTGGGGTATAAACATGGTTCAAAATCATTTGGTAAACAGTTTTTGTACCTCCAAAACAGAAAAATCAAAAGTGGCAAAAGAACTCAAGGTTAAATCAAAATTCTGATTTTGGTAAAACTTCAAAATCTGTCACTTGCAACTATTGTATGAAAAAGGGGCACACATCATTTAAATGCTATGCTAGGAGATTCTATGTGCCTAATGGTGATTGTATTTGGATTCCTAAAAGAAAGAAAAATGCTAACCCCTATGGACCCAACTTTAATTGGGTACCTTCCCTTGAAACTTGATTTGCATTTTGTAGGTGTGTCTAAGAGCTAGAACATCAACTTGGTATCTTGACAGTGGATGCTCTAGACACATGACTGGACACATGTCCCTACTCTCAAATTTGACTCTCAAAGAAGGAGGATATGTCACCTATGGAGATAACAACAAAGGGAAAATAATTGGAGAAGGTAATATTGGCGATAACTTCAAAGCTAAGATAAAGAATGTGCTGTATGTAGATGGTTTGAAGCACAATTTGTTGAGCATAAGTTAGCTGTGTGACAAAGGCTTTAAAGTGAATTTCAACAAAGAAAGCTGCATAATTGCTGATGATAAAAATGGTGAGGTACTGCACATAGGTAAGAGGAAAGGTAATGTATATGTGCTATCAATTGATCATGCATTATTCCATAAATCTTCTTGCCTAATAAGCAAAGTTGATGAAACTTAGCTGTGGCATAGAAGAGCAAGTCACATAAACATGCATCACATGAACAAGCTCATAAGAAAAGATTTAGTAATTGGATTACCCAAACTCAAGTTTGAGAAGGACAAACTTTGTGATGCTTGTAAAAAGGGGAAACAAATAAAGAACTCTTTTCAAAGTAAAAACATTGTTTCCACCTCTAGACCACTTGAACTACTTCACATTGATTTGTTTGGTCTTTCTAGAACAATGAGTTTAGGTGAGAATTATTATGGACTTGTAATTGTGGATGATTACTCTAGATACACTTGGACTCTGTTTTTGAAATCTAAGAGTGATGCTTTCCTTGCCTTTAGAAAAATGGCCAAGCTTACTCAAAATGAGAAAGGATGTAAAATAGTTTCAATAAGAAGTGACCATGGTGGTGAATTCCAAAATAAACATTTTGAAAAATTCTGTGAGGAAAATGGAATTAACCACAATTTTTTAACTCCAAGAACACCCCAACAAAATGGTGTTGTGGAGAGGAAAAATAGATATCTTGAGGAAGGAGCTAGAATACTTCTTAATGAATCAAATTTACCTAAGTATTTTTGGGCTGATGCTGTTAGCACTGTATGTTATACTTTAAATAGACTGCTTATAAAGCTCATTTTAAAGAAAACCCCTTATGAGCTATACAAAGGTAGAAAGCCTAACATTTCTCGTTTAAAAGTATTTGGCATCAAGTGTTTTGTACTGAACAATGGGAAATAATCACTTGGAAAATTTGATGCTAAGGCAGATGAAGCAATTTTCCTTGGATATTCATTGCATAGGAAGGCTTATAGAGTATTCAATAAAAGAATAATGTGCATCGAAGAATTTGTACATGTGATTTGTGATGAAACTAATCCCTCTAAGGAGGAAAAAGAGTTTGATGGTGATGCAGGTCAGCTGGAAGAGTTAATTGAAATAGACAATTCCTCAACCAAAATTGAAGAACCAAGTGCTGAAACAAAATCCACAACCCCTGTTCAAGTGCCTAAAGATTGGAGAACAACAACAGATTTATCACTTGACAACATCATAGGTGAAGTTTCAAAGGGAGTGTCCACTAGATCCTCATTAAAAAACCTATGTTGTGATATGGCTTTTGTTTCTCAAATTGAACCTAAGAACATTGATCAAGCCTTGAATGATGAACATTGGATGCATGCCATGCATGATGAGCTCAATCAGTTTAAGAGGAATGAAGTTTGGAAACTTGTTCCTAGACCTTCATCTCTTAAACCCATTGGCACTAAATGGGTTTTTAGAAATAAACTTGATGAGAGTGGAATCATAGTCAGAAATAAAGCTAGATTGGTGGCTAAAGGCTATAACCAAGAAGAAGGCAT
>PYAF01003851.1:7329-18421 GCA_007407185.1 Glycine tomentella
CTTAATTCAAACAACCCAGAATGAATGATAATGCATGATATGCTTTTGGATTATCAGATTACTAAGCTTTCCTTTTACATGAATCAAATTGGTCTTCAATAGCTTTCTTTGACATTTTCCAATGAGGCATGTTGAAAGCACAAAATACTTAAGGCTTGATTCCAGTTCATCCATTGCATGACTCCTCTTGAATCAACAGTGGATTCCCTATGATGCTGATGCAATCAATCAGTTTTTAGGAAATCCGCTTATCTTGCCAAAAGGACAACTTTGTGAGTATATCTTCAGGCACAACAACTTTGATGAAGAGGCCATGACTCAACTCCTGTGTATCCCAGGGTGTGACTTTGCCAAGAACATAGCAGGTAACAGGGTAAGGTTAATGCGGACTAACATGACTACTTTGACTCCAATTTGGATGACCTTTTTGCTGAGTAACATACTTCCTAGTGACCATATTTCTGATCTTCCCATGCAAAAATGTCAACTAGCTTTTAGTTGTATTACTCAGCTTAGCATTGATGTGGCTCAGTTAATTTCTGATGCAATCCATCAGTTCATGATATTAGAGCCACCAAGGCATCCCTTTAACCCTGAAAAGGCCAACAGGGCACTTGGATTACCCACTTTAATTACTGGTTTATGCCAACTTTACGGAATCCTAGTGCACCCGTCAAGGACCATTAGACCTCCCATAAACAGAGCCTTTATTGAAAAATATTGTTTGGCTAGACAGATACGGGAGCAGCAGCCACCACAGCCAACATCCATGGAGTCCATCTCCGCTTATCTACAACGAATGGAACTTCAGATGCACACTTATATGCAGCATGTGGCTGATCAACAGGCTACTAATCACAGAGGGCAGATGCAGCTTAAGCAGAGTTTCTACAACTACACCCAGCATCAGCATAGATAGGATCCCACCCAATTCCAGTGGCCCACTCCAGAGCAGTTCAACACATATGTAGCATGGCCTGAGGACAGGCCAATCTTTCAGGCAAGCTTCAAGTTCTGAAAAGATAAACGTTAGCTCGCCCAGGCGAGCAAACAATGAACAAATCACTCGCCTGGGCGAGTGAAGCAGGCAGGAGAAGGAAATCTATAAATAGCCACGAATTTTGCAAGCCAAGGCATTCCTTTCTTCAATTCCTAAGTGCTTTAGCTACATCTTCAGTTCTAGGGTCTTAAAATATTGTTAGTAGGTATTAGGGAAGTGAGAGAAGTAAGGGTTATAGGGGAAACCCTGCCGGAGTGAAGCGAAGATGATTTCATTCATCAACTCTTCTCTTAAGGAGGTTATCTCCATGGTCGCCTAAGCTTCTCGAGGATTGGAAGTAATCTTTTATCCCTATGTATCTCTTTTAGTTTTATTTTATTGCATGAATCTTTTCTATCTCTTGTTGGTAATTTCATTCTGTGTTTAATGCTTGATTCTACTTGATCAATAGTCTCATGAATTGAAATCCTAAGTTTGATTGGAAAGTACCCTTAGGGTTTGAACTGAATGAAATTACTTATCACGTTACGTTGCTAGGAATAGGGCTTAACGTTTTAATTGCATAAGCACATGATTTTAATTCTTAATGCTAGGGTATTTATTTTGATCTGCGAGGGATCGATATCTAGTAAATATTCTTAGGATTCTCAAATGCGAGGGATCGATTTGGGGTAAAAAAACGTGTGCATCAATAAGAATAGAAAATGACTTATGCATGATAAGATTAATTAGATATAAATGGATAAGAATGATGAAATTCAATCCTACACTTTTCCTGAATTAAACTCATTTTATTTATTTCCGTAGTTTTTCGCATTCGTTATATTTTATGTTTCATTATCACATCAAATGAACTGTCGTTTACACTCTCTGTATATAACCTATTAAATTGTTAAAACTATATTTAAATTAATCAAAGTAAACTCAAGTCCCTGTGGAGACGAACTTCTATAAATTTTGTAACTTGCAACGACAAAACGGTACGCTTGCCAAAAGTCTTAACAGCTAGTTGATGTAACACCCTGAAATTTTGATAAACTGAAAATAAGTGTTTGATGTATTTCTTGTGTTATTTGATTATTTGATTAGCTTAGATTAGTTGAATTGTTGTGTAAATTATCCTTGTGCAATTGCTTAGAGTGGATGTTAAGTTATGTGGAGTTTGTTTAAGATGCGTTGAAATTGTGTGATTTTGAGTTTGACCCGGAAGCTATTGTCGTAAAATCATAATTCTGGATTGGTTAACTGTTGGATCGCCTTAAAATTTTAAAGGTAGGCTCCTAATCCACATATGTAATTTTTTACCATTGGGATTGGCTAAATATCATCTGAAGCGCGATATATTAATTTTTCATAGAACCAGTGAAATTTCAAAATTGGGTCAGCTCACCCAGGCGAGTCAATATGCCTTCCAAAATTCGCCTAAGCGAGTCAAGTTGTTCTTGTCTTCTCTTAGCTAGTTTGAGGTAACCATGGTTTCCTTGTCTTCTCTTAGCTAATTTGAAGTCTCTCTTGATATTTTTTGTCATTTGGATACCGTTATTGGGTGTTTTTACACTTATTTTAAAAAATCTTTGAAAATGAGACGTTGTAAAAGTTTCCTTTTTATAATATTGATGTTATTTTTGTGACCATTGAACCCCGGTCACATTGGTGTGATCAAAATTTCAAAATGATGTTCCTTTTGATGTGGACTTTCAAAACACCATTTTAGCCCCTTTTTAAATTTGAGTGGGTATTGGATCCCAAATGTTAATATTAACTTTGTCTTTGAAATCTATACTAAATTGTCTTTGATTTGGTATACAGAGCTCTGTGTTTGGACAAAAACACGCGTATTCAAAAGATCTCAAAACAAACTACGAGGCTTTAATGGGAGGACTCATAGTTAGGTGAGAGGAGTTTATTATTTGGTTATAGCTTTGATACCATGGTTGAGGGTCAGAGAACCCAATTATGGTGATGTATGCCTATCCTGTTGTGTGCTGGTTTTCAAGAAAAGTTATGTTTTAAACTAATGGGATGCGATATAATTATTATTGATGTGTGTTTGTTCCTGTTGTGTGCTCATTTTGGAGAAAAATTGTATTTTTAACTAATGGGATACGATGAATTTGTTATTGATGGATAAAACTGTGAATGATATTATTGTTGTAATTGATTGGATTTTTGGGAAAAGTCTTAATTACAGAGGAGACTCTGCCCAAAATTTTATAATATGTTTTCCTATTTAATTCTTTATTAATTTTTAAATGGGCATAAGAGTGTGTTTTCTATTTTGTAGTCCTCCTCTTTAATTTAGAATTTTTCTAAAATACCAGTCTCGTGGTAATATGGATTGTGGATGAATGAGATGATATTAATGTCGTTGATAATATTGAAATGAGATGCTATTGAAGTGGTTGATGATGTTGATGATTATGATGATGATGTTGAAATAAGATAATGTAATTGGGTTGATGATGTTGAAATGAGATAATGTTGATATAGTTGATGTTGTTGAATGTTGATGTTTATGATGATGATATTGAAATAAAATGATGTTGATGTTGTTGATGACATGATGATGATGTTGATAATGACATTGATGAGAGATAATGTTGATGTGCCAATGTTATTGTATGATGTAGATACACATGGATACCCATGGGGGATGCATGACAGGTTATCCTTGCGAGGAAGGGTTGCTCCTAGCCATGGTCATGCATTGATGGTACCCATGGTTGTATGTTATCTATGTACGTGTGGGATGCAATGACCTGTTTGTTGGATTTAAAGGAAGCTGGAAGAAGATTGAAGCAAGGATGGCTTGAAGTTTTACCTTTTTTACATGCCCAATCATTTTGATGGCATTTGTAATTGTCTAAGTGGCTCAAGTGTATTTCCTTATGATCCTTCATTGCATTTGCATTCTTATCCTCATGCATACATGTCTTTGATTAATAAACTAAAGTTGTTAAATAATTTTACAAAAATCCATGTTTTGATGGTTAAGCTTTTTTGAAAAATGAAAACTTACTGTTTTAATCGATTACTTGGAATTGTAATCAATTACTTGCTTTCGTTTTATATCTGGAAAAGTAATGAAGAACACATTAATCGATTACAATGTTGTTGTAATCATTTACATAGTGTAAAATGAAAATCATGCATTGTTGCTTTAATCGATTACCATTAATTGTAATCGATTACATAGGCTATATTAGGAAAACATGTTGTGCTACTTTAATCGATTACCATGAATCGTAATCGATTATATAAGTCAATTAAAAAACTATGTTTTGCTGCATTAATCGATTACATGTCATAATAATGATTATTATGTCATAAACATTTTCTAGAAAGCATAAGAACAATTTAATCAATTAAATTATGTCTTAATTGATTACAATGGTTGAATTAATCGATTACACTTGCGATTTAATCGATTACATTATGTTAAAACTGTTTTTTTATAAATAGCTTATGGATCAATTATTTTGTAACATTTTTAGAAATCATTTCTACGAAATACCCAATACTCCCAAGGCTTTAGAATCTGAGAAAAAATTCGTTCTGAGTGAATAACATTCTTCATCTAAACATAAGATTCATTATTCATTGTTGATGAAGTTTTGAGCAAGGTTTTCACAAAGAGTCTTCAAGAAAGTTATTCTCTGCCATTCATGCATTCAAACTCTGTTTGATTGGTTGTATTCATCTCATTCATATGCTAAGGATCATGAGGTGATATCTTTCTTGAACTCTAGACTATGATAGTTTTTGTTTGTTTAAAAGTTTGTGTATTTTCCTAAGAGCAAATAGTTTCTTTAAAGCTGTTTCTGGAGAAGGGTTCTCTAGAGGGTAGAACTAAGTAGTGTTCTCAAGTTCTTGATCTTAAGAAATCTATAGGGTTTAGATTTTGATTCTTTGTCTGGGTTTGGCAAGGGAGATCTGTTGTAATAGCCTGTAAGGAATAATATTTGTTTTAGTGAAATCTTTTACCAAGAGTTGGTTGGAAATCACTGGATGTAACCTCCAAGGTTGTGAGGTGAACTAGTATAAATCGTTGAGTCTTTTATTCTAATTATGTTCATTTCTCATTGTTTGCTTTTGGGTAATCAAGAAATTATCAACAAGACATATTTTCTGGCATTACTTGCATTCTAAGGGTGATCTTGGTTGGAAGAAAAGTTTTGGTTTTAAAAAGATTTTAAGTGATACGATCCATATTACAAATTCCACAAATTATTTTAAGTAAAACTTTAAATTCCTATTTCAAACCAATTCACCCCCCTCTTGGTTTATTTGAAGTGTGTTCATTGTATTTTCACTGTTGGTTATCCTTGCGACGAAGGATTGGTTCCTACCCACAGTCAATGCATCGGTGAGCCCATATTTGTATGTTGTGTATGTACATGGGGGTGCATGACTGGTTTTCCTTGCGAAGAAGGGTTGGTCCCTAGTCGTGGTCATACATTGAAGGTGCCCATGTTTCATACTTCATAATTTCATGGATGGAAATAGAATGAAGGCAGCGCGTACCTGTGTGTTTTTATGGGCTAAAAATGCAGGTACTAAGGGGCATTCGGTTTGGAATTCTCTTGAGACTCTGGTTGATCACCATGGGGGGAATGGCTAGTGCACGACAGGGTGACCCTGCTAGACGACTGAATCATTTTTCCTAAGAGAGGATATTTTCATGATTATGGTACCACATTGCATGGTGAAAGTGAAATCAGGAGCATGCATCATTTTGAGCATGATTGTTTGGATTTGTGAAATAAAGTGGATGACTGGTTTGTGGAGTATGTATTGAATTGATGGATCATTGAGAATAATTGTGGTTGTTATGGTTGTTTCCCTTCTAATTATTGTCATTTGATGCTTGTTGTTTATGTATAATAAACTCACCCTTGCAACTTTTTTGTCAGAGCCACCAAGCCGACATGATAACGTTGGAATCCTTTTTGGAAAAAGAGTTGTGTTTTGTTAATAAACTCTTTCTTAGTTAGTCCCTTGATTCTTTTGTTGGACATGTAAATTCTAGGTGTAGATACATGTAAAAACTAAATGAAGTTCTGACATGTGGATGATATGTACTGGTTTAATATTTACATACATATATATTCAATTAGGCATTTGTATCGTGTGTATGATAAGTGTATTATCTCAAAAAAAAATTACTACCATTTTCATAATCAAATTAATGGAGTTTTCATTAAAATTTGAAATTGCACGATTACAGCTAGTTATATCGTAGCGACGAGGTGGGTCGTTACAGTTGACACCTAAGACCCCCTTCCTTCACGGCCAACCCACCTCAAAATCTCACCACTCTCAAATGTTGTCACTAAACACTTCTCTCTCGTACACACAAACCTCTTATAAAGAAAGAAAATTCTCCATTTGCTCCCTTTTGAGCTATTGGTCTTGAGCCTTGAGGAGGAAGAAGAGAAGGTTCCCATCACCATTCCTTGCATCCAAGCTTAGAGACCAACATCTTACCAACTCTAGTGTTCATCCTCACCATCAAAATTCCCTCTTTCTCTTTGTGTGGACATCTAAACTTAGGTAAAGGAATCCTTTCATGTGGACTCAAACCCCATGATTTTCTTTGGGAGGATTCAACCATGGCATTGCATGCTTTCCTCTATTGGTATTACTTTTCCTTTACATGTTCATTTGAATGAGTGTTTTTTTTTTCAAAATTTTGTTTTATTGTTGAAATTGATTTAAGAGTGCATATGCCTCTTTTATCCATCTTTTTTACTCTTTATTTCTTTGGGAATACAAATGAGACTTTGCCCAAATTTTATCAAAATTTTAAACCAAGCTTTTGTCTTAAAATTTGAAGTTAGAATAGAGGAGGAAATGGTTGTTTTCAAGTTTTGGTTTGAGAAGGTGTAACTCTCTTGAGCGTTTAAGAATATCTAATCGTTTGATTTTTGTAATTTTTTTCTAAAATTAAACTACACACAAAAATACAACTTTTCTTTTGAGGTCGAGATGCGATAAGCTCCAAATGGAGCTCATTTCTAGCATGCAAGTTGACCTCTCTGTTTATGATTTTGAAGTCGGTAGTGCTCGGTTTTTCTCAATTATGTAATTTTTTGTTGATCATCTTGAAAACATGACTACAAATCCTTGAACTAGACAAAATAATCTTTCTAACTATGTATATTAGGTAAATTTACAATGTTACCTTCTAATTTAAAAAGAGTGACTCTAGGTGTTGGAAAAATTGTTTGAAGTTAGAAAAAAAAAAAGGCTTTAAAGAAACTTTGCTGGGAATTGTATAAAAATATTTTGGGTGCAAATTTTCCCTTGATGAAAAGATAATTTTGTTACCTTAAATATGGAAAACGTACAACTCAAATTGATTTGGGTAAGGTTATAAAAATGCAAATCTTTGAACTAGTGTAATTCTGGAATCAAAACTTTCTTTTGCATTGTAGACTTTTTAGGAATCGATTTTTGCTAGACAATTGAGATACAACATTAGAAAACAGAATCAATGAACTTTGATATTATGTAAAAAAAATTGTGTTTTAAAAATCATTTACTAATTTCAATTTGAACATGTTTTTTTATTATATTTTTCAAAAACTTAAGTATTGAGATTGCTTCTATATCTATGAATTTTAATTGTTATTCTATAAGTACATTGCTTTTAGAGTGTTACAAACAGCGTTAACCTAATGACATAAAAGCGACATTGACAAATAATTAATTTGTCACAATATTGAGAGTCAATAGGACAATCACATGTAGTTTCTTTTTGTAAGTTATGTATTTAAATTGTCATTTATTCAACATAATTTATGACCTTAGAGTAAAAACCACGTTGACAGCGTTGTAAAACGTTGTTGTCATATCATTTTTTTAACACTGCTACTTGACAATATGGATAAAATCAAAACAAAAATCTTTGCTTTAATTTAATTTACAACTAATTCAAAAAAATTCTAAATGATCCCAAATCACTCTCCTTTAATCTTCATTTGTATATTTGGTTTTCTAGATCACTTATTTTATTTCAATGTATCCTTTTACATTTTTATTTATAAATTGAATTTTAAAATTTTTAAAATTTTTAAATAATTAAATAACATTATATAACAAAAAAATTATTAACATAAATTTAAAATATAATTTATATATTTAAAATATTATTTATTATAAATTTAAATTAGATCGAAATATATATTTATTTTGTTTGTTGTACAAATTAAAATACCAGTCTACATTAATAAACCAAAAACAAACAGTTATCTGTTTCATAATGACAATAGCTGCTCTCAATCAAACTTCAACGACGGCATGCTAGGGTAGAAAACCATTTATATTTCCTCAAAGGGTCATAACGAAGAAAAAGAAAAAAAATTCCCTTTATGATAATAAAAAAGAAAAAACTTCCCTTCGACCGAAAACTAAAATTTTGTTTTTATGGGAAAGTAAAATTCTTATCATGCAGTACTTGGAAGTTCTATAACGAGGAAAAGTAAAAAATATAAAATAAATTAAAATATATTTTTAGTCCTTATATATAAAGTTCGTTTTTAATCCTTGTAAAATATTTCGTGTGTTTTTCGTCTTTGTAAAATTATAATATGTTTTTCCACTAAAAATTAGACATGTTAGACGTGTAACTTTATTTTATTTTTTCTTTCTCTTTCTTTGATCCCAACCAATTCTCCCTATCGACTCCAACCACTCTCCCTCTCACTCCCAACCATGCCTTCACCATCGTCGCTAGAGAAGACAAATCCATTGCCCCACCACCACCACACCTTGTCACCTCATGCGTGCACAACTGATATGAACCAATACGGGTTTATTGTTTTTACGGATTGTCCTTGAAAGACTTCTTGTTAAAACATAAGAAAAAGGTGCACGCCAAGTGTTTGACAAAAAAAATAAAGATAAAGACAATATGAAGAAAAGTGCATAGCAAAAATAATGAATATAACATGAACAAGATGTTAAAGAAAATAAAATAAAAATAAAAAGGCGGGAAAGACAAGACATGGAAGAAGACACCACACCTTATGAAAAGTGATAAGTCCCATGGGGATTCGCCACAAAGATTATAGAAACCTTTGATAAGAACCAATATTTGGTCCAATCAAGAAGCCAAGAGGAACTTCCTCTCACACACTTTTAAAAGTATAAAGTTTTATTTAATTCAAAGGTGAGTACATAAGACAAATGAATGACTATTTATAGCCAACAAGTGGTGTCTCTGTCCTTTTTCTCTCCAATGTGAGACTTCAGTTACATATTTCTTATACTAAAAAAAATGTAATTCGTGCTGAACTTCATGACCCATTTTCATCATCATAGATGCAGAATTAGGACTTGAGACTAGAAATACGACTTGTAGGAAATCTTTAGAACTTTCAAACGCATCAAAGAATACCTAAAACAGACATCTAGAACTCAAATTATGTTCGAAACATTAGAACAATCTAGGCTCTTCACTCATTGGTCTTTGGACTCTTCACTCATTTTCTTGATCCTCATCAACCACCACCCAACCCCATTACGTACCTATGCACACCCATCACCAACCTCTGACACCACTATCATCATCCAAAACCCCAAATCACAAATGTTTCAAACAATCTTGTTCTCGCCATGTTTTAATTATTGTATTTTTTTAGAACATAATTAGAACAATTTATGACGAATTTTAATTCTAAAAATTGCATTGTAAAATTTAAATTCTAAAAAAGTAACACATAGGTTCAGATAGATTTAAAGTCATTCAAACCTAACTTTGAATAAAAAATAACACATTATAATTTTATATGGAAAAAAAATAAACTAAATTTTTTGCAAGAACGAAAAATAAATCTTGGTATATTTACATAGACAAAAAAAATATTTTAACTTATAAAATATTTAAACGTTAAGTGATCACTATGCGCTATTTTAATAACTTACACCTGCTGTGTTTCTATTCTACTAATCCTATTCTTTATAGACTGCAATTTACTTTGTCAAGCTACTTCAAACAAAAGGGTGAGTGACAAAACAAAAAGAGGAAAAAAAAGTCTTTGGAGAGGTAACACCAGCCTCCAATAATGACCAAAATGACCATTTTTGAGTGCTTAAGTTTTGAGACCTCGACCCCCGTGCCACAGATTTTATTATTATATACCAAAAGGCCACGAGGGCCAAAGTATTTGTCGGAATGCCACGCGGCCTATTTCGCTGGGTAGTCCAGCGAAATAGGTTGGCTGATGTGGCGCCTTCCTGGTGACCACCTATTTCGCTATACCCTGCAGCGAAATAGGTTGCTGCCCAACGGTCAGTCTACGTGGCATGTCCTATTTCGTTGGGCCCATTAGCGAAATAGATACACGGTAGCCAAAAAAGCGGGGCCGTTACTGCCACGTGTCGCTGGTTGACGTATTTCGCTGGGGTGGGTAGCGAAATAGGCCACGTGGTCCAGCTTAAATACCCCACCCCTCAGTTGCTGGTCCCCTCCTTTCCCTCCTCCCTCTCTTTCAAAATTTGAAAAACTTCTTAGCATTTGGGGTTTTTTGTGGGTTTCTTCTTGATTTTGCTAGTTGATTCTTCTGTAATGAGTGCAATATTACAAGTAAGTTATACGTAATTGATTTTTTTGTAATTTATGTTATTGGTATTTTAGTTATTATATAATATATAGATTTTTAGTTTGAAACATTAGGTTAGAGGATAACATTTGAAACAATAGGTTAGATGCTATGATGTTGAAACTTTAGGGTAGAAGACAAGTAGTTTGAAATTAAGTTTGATAATATGTAGGATAAATGATTTATTTTGTTTTGTAGATGTTATAAGTAATTCATATTTTTTATTGATTGTTGATAAACATTAGTTATTTGATTATTTGAGAATTTTATATGATAAAAAATATAATTGTGAATATATATTTAGATATAGGTAATTTCATTTAGTGACATTGAATTAGGAGTAATTTTTTTAATTTGTAATTAAATGTATGTAATTATTGTAATTTAAAATATTAAAACAATAAATTATGTAAACATTGTAGTGAAACATATTTATGTAAGTAAAATAATTAATAAAATAAATTTATATAATTAGAAAAATGAAACA
>PYAF01003852.1:0-16038 GCA_007407185.1 Glycine tomentella
CTCTAATTTATTGATGGATTTTATTACAATTAAACCGTGGAGAGAGAATTCATTCATGATATAAACAACTAATAGAATTTGCAAGCAAAGCGAAAAGAAATTTTCATGAAATTTATAACTAAGATAATTCTAATACAAAGTGGACACGAGATTTCTTTTAAAACCAATCAAATACGAGAGAGTAAAAGGAGGCGTTACAGCCTTCATGCACGAACCTTTCGATGGCATCTCGAAGCTCCCAGCATTGGTCGGTCGTAAGTCCTGGTCCATTGTGGAAGTCACAATACCGAGAATAATCCATCCCTTCTCTCCGCACTATGGGAGGAGGTCGGTCGACTTTCCTCATCTCAGTGAAAGCCACCTCCTTCCAAATTTGACCTCGTGTAGCGTTCAACGGAGCATATCTGTCGAACTTCAGCTCATATCTCCCTGGCTTGGAACGAGTGTCGGGGATGCCTCGCGGAGGTCGGCCTGCCGGGGTGTTTGACAGATGTCGACTGGACTGTCTGACCTGGAAATTTTTCGGACGTCGGTTCCGTGGTGAGGAGGGTTTTTGATTTTCCCTCGGAGCCGAGTTGGCGATCTCCATCTGCTCCAATTCCAAATACTTTTTGGATCGGATCCCAAATTCATTTAGGGATTTCACAGGGTCCTTGTAAATCGACTTAGCAAGTCGGGAAGACCCGTTAAGCCCGGCCGACAAGAGGTGAACATGGACTTTCTCTTCTAGCCCCTGGACCTGCAGTGCGGCTTCCTTGAATCGGTCCAAATAGCTCTGCAGTGTCTCCCCATTCTGCTGGCGTATCTTTCCCAAAGCAAACTCGGATTTAGGCTGCTTCTTGCTTGTTGCGAAATTTAGCAAGAACTTCTGGCCGAAATCCTCAAAATTGCGAATGGTCCTCGGCGGCAATGAATGGAACCAGGTCTGGGCGGCCCCGGTTAAGGTGGTTGCGAAAACCCGAGATATGATGGGTTCGTCGATTCCACGAACACACATTTGCATATCGAACTCATCGATATGTACCTGCGGATCTTGGCTGCCATCATACTTGGACAGGAAGGAGCCGTTGAAATCCTCCAAAAATTGGGCGTTCACTATGCGGTCGACCAATGAGCTGTTATTTTGATGGCCCTGATGATACTTCCTTCGATATGTGCCGTCGCCTTGGCCGGGGTGACGGATGATCTCCCCCGTCGGCCTCTCCTCCGTGGCGTGTTCTGGTGTTATGGCCGAGGACAAGCGAAGGGCCTCGTGTTGTGAACGAGACATCCTTCCCTGCTCGGAGTGGTCGACAGGGTCTCTCTGGTCGGTTCCCGTAGTGCGGGCCGACGTCGCTGGTCTCTGCCTCCTCATTGCTACATGAGGCTGGTCGGTTTCTGCGTGGTCTTCCATGTGGTCGGTATTTTGCCGACGCTCTTCTTCTCGCCTTCTGTCGGCATTTTGCCGACGTTTCTCTTCTCGCCTTCTGTTATCGCGATCCTCCAACTGGGTAATCAGCTGCTGGATATCTTCCTGGTGTTGGAGTTCATAACGCTTCTCCAGATTCTCCATTCGGGCCAACAACGACTGAAGAGCATTCTGAATGAAGCGCTGAGAAGTTTCAGAGTTTTCTTGCGCTGCCGGTGGTGTGTTGGCCGACTCATGTGTTGCAGGCCCCGCACGAGATGAAGCCGTGTGGGACAATGCATCTTCTACCACCACATTCTCCGGATTCGGATTCCTGGGTGGTTCTTCACGTCTGGCATTCTGGCGTCTTCTGGTATTAGCCATTGAGAGATGGTGGGATTCGAAATTTATCGTCCCCACAGACGGCGCCACTGTTCTTCTCGGAGAGAACAGAAATGTCCAACAAATGGTGTTGGATGTTTTTATGTAGGATCAGACTTTCTCTCTCTTAAGAAGCTTATGAAACTAAAGCAACTTAAGGAAAAAGATGATCACAACAGCAATACACACGAAGCAATTGGGGTGCGGTGTGTGCCGTGTGAATGGAAAGAGAGAGTCAGAATTGTATGCGTACCTTTCACCATGGTTCAGGCTATATTTATAGGGTTTTACCTGGACTTTGATAACGGACGATTGAGCTCAATATCTTCTTTCTTGATAACAGGAGATATTGATAACTAGAAGATAATGGTCATATCTTCTATCTTCCGGTAGTTACTCCTTGGTGGTTACGATAAAATATTAACAGATTTGGTTGTTGGACAAAAGATAATATATGTTTATCCTTTTTATCCGTAACAATTAGAAACTTGCCTGTTTTTTATTTTTCTTTCTGCAAAGATGCTTTTTGGACACAGTCCAATCCTGGTCTTTCTGCCTGTGATTCTCCCTTCTTCTCCTTCGCTCTCCGCACTTTCCCAATAGCCATAGCAACACACTCACTCTAACTCTCCAGTCACCACCGACGTCATGTCCGATTCGAAGGTCGAAACCATCGCCAGATTAGCGCAATGGAAAATCGACAACTTCGGACCCTGCTCCTACAAGAAATCAGACCCTTTCAAGCTCGGAATTTGGAACTGGTACACCAATTTTCTTAATTTAAAACCCTTGTGTTTTGAGTGATTGTGCCTGAATTGTTATGTATGTGTTATTATGTTTTTTCAGGTTCATGTCCATAGAGAGGAACAGGTACCTCTACATACACATCTTTCCGGAGCCTTCTCGGCTTACTAAGGAACAGCCACCCGTGGCACGCTTCATCCTGCGAGTCTCCAACAACTCTGGCCCTACCCGCAAATTTTACATTTCCCCTGGTCTGTGCCACTTTACTCATTCCCTTCTTCTCTTTCCCCTTTTGTAATCAAGGGTTTGGATTCAGGTTTTGGTTTTCTGTTATTAATTAATAGCGCGTTTGGTTTCACATCGGATGGTATTTTTAATAGTTATAGCTTTCACAGCCTAAATTTGGTTCCATTGTTCTCGACGTCTTTCCAAACATGCTATATATCTTAATATTGATTTGAGACCAACATGGTATGTGATATGGTTGACAAATAACTGTCTTTAAAGTATGTGATTATTGGTTCAATGGATTTCCAAGTTCGTGTGTATGAATAACATTTGTTGGGAGAAGTCAGTGTCTTAATGTTGAGACTTGAGATAGTGTGACCTTAATTGATCATGTGAAAATATTTGATCTCAATTCATTTGAGTTGATCCATGTGTGTTTGTGAGTAAAAAGATTGAATTTGGGGTTGTTGATTGCAAGGAGATGTGATGGAACATTTCGACGCGTTAGTCTTTATGTTGGTTGAAATTGTGGACAAATGTGGCCGATGGATGTTGGTATTAAGGAATAGTGACTAGGTTTTAACAAACTGATGCATCATCTCACTGCTCACGTATTACATCCTTCTACACACAACACAACTATGCAATATTCAGGTTTTTGTGTCACAAGTATGCAGAAACTTTTACAACACACAAATTAATAAGCACATGTGATCATTATACATTTCTTATTGGGACTTGGTTATTGGTGCCTAGGTCTCATATTGAGTACTACGGGATAATTGGTGGAGTACTTAAATGGCTTAATTCTCTCCCCTTGATAATTAGTCTTTAAGGAAGTTTTCCTCAAGTGCTTGAGTGCTTATCAATTGGTACCAGAGCTAGTTATTAGTGTCTTGGAAAGGGCTACCTACAGATAGTTGACCAAAAATGTTGAGTGAAGCATTGTAGAGTGCAATTGCCAATATGTTGGCTCTAAAGGGTGGTGCTTGATAGAGATGTTGGCTCTAAAGGGTGGTGCCTTATAGAGACTTTGGTATTTTTGGTGCCTAAGTCTCACAATTCACGTCGAATAGTGTGGGATGCTCGGTGGAGTACTTAAGCGGTTTAGTTATCCCCCTTGACAACTGGCTTTTAAGGGAGGGTTCCCCAAGTGCTTGGGTGCTTATCAATTTCATATTCCAACAATAACTATTCTGCATTAGTAATAGTTTCCATATCACCGAAAGGATTGTTCTAGAGTAAGCATGTAAAGAAAATTGCTTGTTCAGAATTCATAATAAATAACATTGTTTTTAAGACATTTAACTGTGGTGATTTGAAACAATGTATATTTTAAATATTTGTGATTAACAATAAGAAACTTGTGACTTTAAAATGCTGCGGAGTTTTGTCAAGCCTTGAAACATTGTCAACTTACACATTTAATTACCCATACTTGTTACAGAATTTTCATGTTGTATTGTGATCATATCATCAGCAGTTAGTACAGACTTCTTTTAAAATAGAGCTTACATGACCAGAAACACATCCTATAATTATGATAAAAGTCCTGCGGCAAAAAAATGATTTTGGTCATGTAAGTTCGTATCCTCATTGTTTATTTTTCACACCTTTTGTTATTTCTCTTCTTGAATGAGCTGGCTTTTCACTTTTGGCTTTTGTGGGAAGTAGTTATGCCTTTGGCAATAAAAGAAATTTATCAAGCATTGGGAACATAAGGATCACTGTAAAACAGTCTACTTCTATATTACTATTGGCTTATTATAGTTTTAGTAAATATGGCTTATTATAGTTTTAGTTTTCTATTTTTTTTTTATTAGTTTTGGTCCGTATTTATTTTTAAATGGTCTTTGTCAGTTGTTGCAACTTAGTCATGACTGCTGATATGATGTTTTTCACCAAAAAGGGTTAGTAATGACTTAACATGCATCTAGTTGTGTCATGTCACATGTCACCTTAAAATGATTGCTAACATGACATGACTAAATGCGTGCCCCATTTCCACTAAGTGGTAACAGGCTAACAGCAACTGTTTAAAAAAAATAAAAATTGTGAGGATTAAAACCAACATAAAACTTTTTGAAGGACCAAACTCAAATAAAGTCATTTATCATTTTTGTCTAAAAATATAGTTAATCTTGGGTTTTATTTATTTTTCCTGTATAGATAAACTTCAGTATGCTGAGTGAAAAATACTTGGAGCAATTCATTAGAATCTAGAAATTTATTCTCAAAATGCATTTAAGATTTTTTTATTTTTTTTTTTATTTTTTTTTATCCTGACCTCTAAATTCAAGTTACCAACATAAGCTTGATGTTTGCTTCCCAGTTTTGGTATCATCAGGGTTTAGCCTTATAGCAGAAGTTCTAGTGTTATGATTTTGGCATCTGCTGTTGTACACATACGCGCTTCACTTTTGCTTACCTACAATAAATAGAGCTCAATTTGCATACCACCTCAAAATGGCAACCATTAAAATTGAAATTGCATTTACCTGTACCAACTTCAAGATTGTATAATGAAATGCTGACACAGCTTATGCCTACATTTGTATTTGCTTGTAATATTCAGTTCATGAAAGGGTGCTTAGGACATGTGAAGACTTTGTCTGGCCTGTTGATACTGCATTCCTTGGTCGCTTTGTTATTGATATTGAATTTCTTGACCTGAGGACTTGCCCCGTGAATGTGAGTCCCTAATTTTTATAATCATCAATATATTTATATGATATTGATGTAAATAAATAATTTTATAATTAATGTAAATATAATGGTGTTTGTTGTTTCCTCTAAATATTCATCTGTTTATAAAAATATTGGTGTTACTTGCTAAGCACTAAGCAGCACATCATGTTCTTTATCTAATAAATTTCATTGTCTCCAGCTCCAGGGAACCTTTGAACTAGTATTAGATTGCTGCTTCTTGACGGTTTATTGTTTCTTTTGAAAATCAGGGTGAAACCAGATCTGTATGGCCATCTGATGGAAAACTGCAAACTGTTGCAGCTCAAAGCACTCTTCGATGCTTGTCCCGCATGCTTGATGAGGCTATACATGCTGATCTCACCATTATCACTGCCGATGGTAACCTGAGGGCTCATAAGGCAGTTTTATCTGCAAGTTCTACTGTGTTCCACAGCTTGTATCTTCACAATGGTGATGAAAAAGAGACATCTACAATCCACATAGAAGATATGTCTCAAGAATCCTGCATGGCCCTTCTGAGTTACTTGTACGGCACTATAAAGCAACAAGATTTCTGGAAGCACAGGCTTGCATTGCTTGGAGCAGCCAATAAATATGAGATTGGTGATCTCAAAGATGCCTGTGAGGAAAGCCTACTTGAAGATCTTAACTCGGGAAATGTTCTGGATAGGCTAAATGACGCTAGGCTTTACCAGTTGCACAAGTTAAAGAAAGGATGTTTCTCATACTTATTTGATTTTGGTAAGATATATGATGTTAGAGATGAAATAGATACCTTTTTCCGACATGCAGATAGGGAGCTAATGCTGGAGATGTTTCAGGAAGTGCTTACAATTTCGAAATAGGTTGCCATGAAACTCTTAGGACCCTTGTATCTTGCAAATGATGGATCCTTTTGTGTAATCACTTTTTTAACTTTATAGTACTGTGTTATGATGTAGATAATACCAATCTGCCCTCTTCAACAACCTAGCGGTTAAATTTTCAAGTGAGGGAGTACATTACTCTGTATATAATGGCATGTTGAGTTTGATTGGTGTTTCTATTTCGGTTTTGTTCTTAAATCAAGTCCCGTCTTGGGGCCCATTATCACTTGTTACCTTAAAAGAGGACCCAACTGTGGCTCCAAGGTCGGAACTTGGAACACTCAGGCTAACCTTGTCAGATTGCTGTTGAAGAAAAGGGAAATACAAAAAAAAAAAAAAATAAATAAGATTAACAGACAAATGGTTTGTAAGGAAGAGACCAAAAAATAAGAACGTTTAGTTTACCAATCTCTTCTTAATTAGTTGTTTTTTTGACTTGCAATGCCATCTTCGTTTTGGTTATCACTGCTATTTGAGTTTCTACATTTGTGATTCTTTCCAATCTAAAACAGGGATAGAATAAAAACATAAGATGGATTTTAGAGGAGATGTTCAGATCATTAAGGGAATTACCAATCAATAACTCTGCAAAGCTGAATATGAAAGCTCTCCAATGATAGTGAAATTTTGAGGAGGGAGAATTTGGTTTATCCTATGAAACACGATACTTCAATTTGCTTCATGTATCCGATATCGGTATTCTTGGGTATTTCACTGACACGTATAGATGACATATCCAAACCTATAAAGCATTGATAATTCAATTTGTTTCATTTATCCGATACTAATACTCTTTGGATACTTCATCAATACGTATTGATGAAGTATCAAAGTTTTAAAGCTTTTATGAAAATCGAATGCAACCACATGAAACATATTAGTACGTATAATATAGAAATAAAGAAACACTATCCCTTAACGAACAAAAAATTGAAATTATTTTCTTTATGAATATTTTTTTTTAAGAAAATGAAATTGATAGTACTATTTCTATTTATAAATAATAGAAAGTAATTTATGATAATAATGATTTATAATTTTTTATTTATTTTTACTAACATCGAAGAAAGCAAGTATGCTTTTAATTTGGATTTACAGAATCGTAATTATATATTAACTAGAATTTTTCTCGCGCGTTGCGTGGGTTTATAATGTATATGATATAATTTAGAGAGATAGGAAATATTTACAAAATGTTACATTAAACTACAAACTTAAATAATAGTAAAATAGAAAAATTGTAAGGTTTATAAGAAAAAATATTTATAAAAATTTAGGAGACAAAAATTGTTAAGTTTGTTAAGTTATTGTGGATGAGTTAATGGTAAGTGCAAATAATGTATATTCTAGATAATGAAATATAACTTATAAATTAATGTCATAGATAAATGGATATTAAAAAAAATAAGAATATCCAATTTTTCATGAGATTTATAGTTTAATTCTCCATTTCGAATGTCAGATGGTATTATCATATTACAAATAAAAGAATAAAAATAATAAAATTATACCTTTTTAAAGGAGGAAGGAGGCTAGAGAGACATGTTTAAAAAGTAATTTTGTGACAATTTGATGAAGACAATTTTATTGAAAAATTTATTTAGGTATAAAAATTAACATAAAATTAGAAAATAATGGGCAAGAATTGAATATACAAAAATCAGCAAAGAAAAAGACCGAAAGTTAAAAGAAAAATTAAAACGTTAACTAACTGAAACAACAATAAGAACAAAGAATGAAGTAGTATTGAGATAATAGAGCGACGTTAGAAGACAACGGTGACTTTTGAAGGAAGAAAGGTAAGGAAAAAGTTTGAGGATCGGGAGATTTATGGGAATGATTTGAGAGAAAGTAACATAAAATAAACTAACAGCTATATTTTGAAGGCAGATATTCACCACTAGTGTGGGAGAGGTAGGAGTTATATTTTGAAGGATAAATATTGTGGCAAAGCTAGGTAACTGGTGAATTTGTGGAAGAGGCAGCGGTTATTTTGGATAAAAGGTAACATATGGTTGTCTAGCTCACAATTATATATTTTATATCGATAGATAGCTATTTATAAATAGAATATTAATAGATGTGGCGAAATTTGGAATGCAAAAACACCAAAGAGCAATTCAATTTGCAATGGACTTCCTACATTGCAGACCACACTTGTGCCAGTTTAAAGCATTTCAGGTTTCACATGATTTCATTATCCTACAGGCATAAAACCAAGTATCTTAGTCCCAGAGGTTACACTTGTACAAGAAAATGTCATCCATGTGTTCAAAAGTCGATAGGTCTTGAAGAAGGTATTTAGGCTGATGATCACATGAAGTGATGTTTGTTGAAAAGATTACTCTGGCAATCCTCCACACACACTTGAGCTGCTAGATTACTGATTTTTAATTAGGTTCACTTATGGGGTGAATTAAAACCTTCAGGTGCACTTATTCTCATTTGACCAACTGTCAGAAGAAGGATGCCTTTCCAATAAATCTTCTTGATCTCTATATAGTTCCAGTCATGCCCAATATTCGCTAGTGATCAGAATGTGTGAAGATTAGCAAGTAGCAAATGTCCTTTATTAAAGGAAATGTGCAGAATCCGCTGACGGCTGACTCAAGAGACAAACAAGCTATTTGATTAACACAAAAGGAGAGCTTCATTCAACCAAGCACAAGAAATTTATTCAGGTCAATAGTTTCTACTTTATATCAGTTTCCCTTCAAATATATTTAAAAGCTTCATTCCTTCCCCTTTATCAAAGAATCAAATGCTACTTCATTTAAGCATGAGAATGTTAAAAAGAAAGTTATTTGCTCAGGCTTAAAAAGAAAAAAGAAAACCTTCTTTTCCCACCCTAAAAAAGGAAGAGAAAATTCTTCTTCAAAACAGCTTGATTTCTTTAAAATCAGTCCTTACAAAAGAATAATACTTGAGATATAATAATAGAATGGAGAAGGGGGGAGTGAAAGAAAAATACCTTTCTAAGCCAGCAGAAAAGAGAGAGAACTAACTTATGTTTGATGAAAACAAACCGACCCGGTTGTAGAATGTTGAAGTTAGCAATGAACACAGTTTGATAAGAGGTTAGTTGGGTTCATAGTAGTATTTTTTAGTTCTGGAAAGGGTGGTCAAGTGCACATATTTTATTGTATATTGTTAATTAGAGTTTAAGTGTATAATCTTAAAAACGAAATTACCAAAAGCAAAAATTAAATTAAGAAATAACGCACGTTTTCTACTTTGTTCAGTAACTAGGAAAAACTCCTAGTTACATACATCCAAGGGTAAACAACCTGTAGTCCCTTTATTATCACTAAAGTATCAAAAAAGAAGGTTACAAGAGAATACCACTCTTGTCTTACACGATCAGCTTCTCATCAACAACAGTCAAACAAGATCTCAAGATTACAAGAAAGAGAACGAAGATTTACAAGGAAATCACAGGAACCTATAACACCAGTGTTTGAATAGAAACACTGAAATCTTTAACAGCTCTCCTACTGACGTTCCTCTTCGGAGTACACTCCAAAAACTCAGAAATAGAGAAGTAAACTCCACCTGCAATACACTGCCAGAATAATAACAAAGACCTACACACAACAATCAACCATCATTATTCAAGGTCAAAACTCATGGTATCTTGAAAGCACAAGAAACCTTAACAGAGTTAAGTCATAGGAATAGAGAAACAAGAAGAAGAGAAGGCTCCGATGATTCGAGAGAGAGAGAGAAAGAATAAGGAAAACCAAAAGGCACAAAAATAAAAACTGCATACACGCACCACGTCATGCCTTCAGTGCAAAACTACTTATATATTAGTAACACAATAAGCAAAACGCACAACATCACTAATGGGCCAAGGTTAGAATACTATTTGCGCTTCACACACTTAACAAACTCCACCTTGAAGCTCAAAGAAACATAGTTCACACAGAAACAATCAGGGGCTACAAGTTCAATGCCAGAATAGAGGACACTAGGATACAGAAAGAACAAAACAAAAATATACAAGAAAAATAGAACCTACAGAAAACAAGAAATTGCATTAGTATTTCTAAGTAATCTTAAAGAAACAAAAAATTTAAAGCAAATAACAGAGATAAGGAGAAGAAACCACTATTGTTGAACTTTTAACAATTCCAGGGCGTCATTGAATTTGTTAAAAGGTACAACCTTAGTTAAAATATCTGTTGGATTGCGCATAGTGGATATTTTCTCCACCTTCACCTTATCATCTGCAATAATGTCTCTAATGAAATGTAATCTGACATTAATATGTTTAGCTCTTTCATGATAAACACCATTCTTGGATAAATGAATGACACTTTGAGAATCACACATGATTTGTGGGATCCCTTCCCCTAAACCAAGTTCAAAAATATTCCTTTCAACCATAGTGCCTCTTTTACTATATCAGTCAAGGCCATATACTCAGCTTCAGTACTAGACAAAGCTATGTATCTCTACTTACTTCGTTCTAAAGATGCCTTTAAATTTTTTAAGGTCGAAGTGGAGAAACAATGTGGAAAGCAAATTAAGATCGTAAGATCTAATAGAGGTGGTGAATACTATGATAGATACATGGAGAATGGACAAGCACCTAGTCTATTTGCGAAGTTTCTTCAAGAACATGAGATTGTTGCCTAGTACACTATGCCTGGTTCTCCAAATAAGAATAGTGTGGCAGAAAGAAGAAATCGAACCTTAATGGACATGGTGCAAAATATGCTTAGTAGCTCCAAGCTTCCTAAGCCATTGTGGACTGAAGCACTGAATACGACAGTGTACATATTGAATCGAGTTCCAATAAGGTTGTCCCAAAGACACCATTTGAGTATTTAAGCGTTGGAAACTGAGTTTGCGACATGTACATGTTTGGGGATATCCGTCTAACGTCAGAGTTTATAACCTACAAGAAAAGAAGCTTGACCCAAGGACTATTAGTGGTTATTTCATTGGATATGCTGAAAGGTCTAAGGGATACAAATTTTATCGTCCATGTCAAAGTACTAGGATTGTGGAGTCAAAAAATGCTAAATTTCTTGAGAATTACTTGATTAGTGGGAGTAGTCAATCCAAAGACTTTGTTTCTGAGAAAGATCATTCAGTTGCTCAACCATCCACTTCAAATCTTAGGTTGGTTGTTATTAACAATACCCCTCCAACTCAATCGAGTGTTGTGCAACCTATCACTCAAGATCCACAACCTGCTGATAATCTAGTAGATTAAGTTGATAATAAGGAGCAAGAAGAAATTGTTGATCAACTAATTGAAATAAGTTCCTCAATAAGATAATGAAACAACGTTAAGGAGATATACTAGAATAAAGAAATTAGCGATACCGAGTGACTTTGTTGTGTATCCATAGGAATATGACTATAATATTGGAGTTGAAAATGACCCTGAAACATTTTCACAAGTCATGAGTTCTAAGGAATCAAACTTATGATATGATGCTATGAAAGATGAGATAAATTCTATGGCATCGAATGAAGTCTGGGATCTTTTTCAGGTTCCTAATGGTGTAAAATCCATTGGATGTAAATGGGTCTTCAAAACTAAGAAAGACTTATTAGGTAACATTGAGAGATATAAAGCAAGACTCGTAGCCAAGGGATTTAATCAAAAGGAAGGAATCGATTACAAGGAGACATTCTCTCATGTATCTAAGAAAGATTCTCTTCGCATCATTCTGGCACTGGTTGCACATTTTGACTTAGAGTTGCAATAAATGGATGTGAAAAACGGCTTTTCTCAATGGAGACCTAGAGGAAGAGGTTTATATGAAACAACTTGAAGGATTCTCCTCTACTGAGTGTGAGCAATTGTTATGCAAGCTTAAGAAATCTATATATGGATTGAAACAAGCCTCCCGTCGGTGGTACTTAAAATTTCATGATGTTATTTCTTCATTTGGTTTCATAGAAAATGTTATGAATCACTGTATATACCAAAAGGTCAGTGGGAGCAAAAGTTGTTTCCTTATTTTATATGTAGACGATATTTTAATTGCAACCAATGGCAAGAGTTTGCTATATGAGGTGAAATAATTTTTCTCTAAGAACTTTGATATGAAGGATATGAGTGATGCCTCTTACGTTATTGGTATCAAGATACATAGAGACAAAGTTAAAGGTGTTCTTGGTTTGTCTCAAGAGAGCTATATTAACAAAGTTTTGAAAATATTTAGAATGAGTGATTGTTCACCAAGTGTAGCTCCCATTATGAAGGGTAACATGTTTGATTTAAGCCATTGCCCGAAAAATTATCTTAAGCGGGAACAAATGAAGAACATTCCTTGTACTTAGCTGTTAGAAGTCTTATGTATGCTCAGATTTGCACAAGACCTGATATTGCTTTTATGGTTGGAGTGTTAAGGAGATATCAAAGTAACCTAGATTTAGACTACATTAAAGTTACAAAGAAAGTGATGAGATACCTTTAAGGAACTAAGGACTACATGCTTATGTACAAACGGACTGACAACTTGGAAGTGATTGGCTACTCAGATTCAGACTATGCTAGCTATGTTGATTCAAGAAAATCGACTTCGGGATATATTTTATGCTAGCCAGTGAAGCTGTGTCTTGGAGAAGTGTCAAACAAACCTTGACTGCTACTTCCACTATGAAGGCTGAGTTCTTTCTTGTTTTGAGACTACTTCATATGGTGTATGGATGAGGACTTTCATTTCTGGGCTTAGAGTTATGGATTCCATTTCTAGGACATTAAGGATATATTGTGATAATTCAACTGCTATTTTTATGGTTAAGAATAACAAAAGTGATAGTCGAAGCAAGCACACAACATTAAGTATCTAGCCATAAGAGAACGTGTTAAAGATAACATAATGGTTATTGAGCACATTAACATTGAATTAATGATTGTTGATCCTTTAACTAAGGGCATGTCACCATTTAAATTTAAGGATCATGTGGAAAGGATGAGACTTGGTTCCTATATGTGATTTTTATTATAAGAATGATATTAAGAAACTCTTGTGATGTTTTTCATTCAGTTTATGTGCATCTACAGTTATTTATTTTGAGAAACATCAATTAAGTTTGGACCTAGAATAAACATTGGGTTTATTCATTAAGTTGTATGGATTTGAGAAATATAATGCAATGTAATACATGAAAGATAATACTCGTACATATTAGAGAAACTATCGCCATGATTCATGTATTTTATTTCTTACTAAAGTGTATGATGAGATATGTGGACCAAGTGGGAGAATGTTGTTTTTGTTTTTTTTTCTGTTGCTTGACTAAGTCAAAACCACATAAGGTGATTCACTCATCCTATTTTCTTAGGAATAAGTTGTTGCTTATCTTATCCCTTATTTTCAGCAACTATGCTCACGTCTTATGCATATCAAAAAATAACCTCTTTGATGGGAAGAAGTTATAAAAGGAGATGTGCACTATGACCAAGGTCCCTATGCTGACTATCTGAAAAATCTCAATACACCATCAGTGAATGATAGTGATAGCATAGAAGATCCTTAAGCCAAAAGTCCGATTAGTTTGGAGACTCATAAATTGTTCACGAATTGTCTGACTCTCTGACCACTTAACTCAAAGACAACTTCAACCCATCTTTAGAGCAAATAAGAATACCAATGACGGGAGATATTTATGATCTTAATTTTTTTCACATTTGATCTAATAGCTTCTGATGTATATAAGCGTGATTAGATCATTTAATTTTTCTATCACTATGATGTATTGACAAATAATAGAGTAAGTGTTTGATACCTTGACTTGCATTCCTAAACACTTATCACTGTATAAAAAAATGTGAAGGAATATGATTCTAATTATTATTACAACAGAAGTAATATTGATTATAATTATTATTTGTCAGGGAACTGTTATAGTTGAAGGAATATGATTATATGTGACTCAAATTACATATATAAATTTAAGCTCCAAAGCATTAAAAAAGATGTCAAATTTGAGATTACTTGCTTTTCAATCCTCCAATGGAAACTTTAAGAGAATTAATTCATTTTATTTTCCAAAGGGTCTTGAGTTCTTACCTAAAAACTTAAGATGTTTGGGGTGGAATGGATATCCATTAGAATCTTTACCGTCAACATTTTGCCTGAGAAGCTTGTTGAGCTTTCCATGCGATATAGCAATGTGGAAAAACTTTGGCATGGAGTACAAGTACGCATGCACATATCAATTATATATTTATTTTTTGGACTTTCAATTTTGCTTTTGCTAATTGAAGTTTTTATGAATATAAAATGAATTAAAAAAATGAATTTTTCAGGGAAATGTACTAGTTTGATCCATTATATGTGGTTGCAGAATTTGCCATGTTTAGAGAAAATTGATTTTCGTGGCTTGAAACACTTTATGGAGTGTCCAAAGTTGTCTCACACACCAAATCTTAAATTTGTAGATATGCATGAATGTGAAAGCTTATCTAATGTTGATCCATCAATTTTCTCCCTCCCCAAGATTGACTTATTATATTAGATTTGAGTGGATGTACATCCCTTAAGAGCCTTATTAGGAACACTTGGTCATAAATCACAATCCCTCCGAGGATTGTATTTAGAAGATTGAGGTATAAATGAAGTGCCCCCATCAGTTTTGCATATCAGAAATCTCAATTCGTTTTCTTTTTCAATTAATTATAGTCTTGTGGATCTTGAATTAGGTTGTCTCAAATTTGCACATGTAAATTGTAATTACCAAGTGAAAATAAATAGAGGCACATAACTTAGGTTGTCTTAACTTTGCACACGTAAATTTTAATTACCAACTGGAAACAAATAAAGGTGCACGACTTTTCAACATTTGTGTGTGTGTGTGTGTGTGTTTTCTAAGTAGTGTATTCTTTTGCTGTTCTGTACACACTTTTTCATTTTATATTCTTCTTTTAAATGATTTTTGATAAGTGTCATATCTTAGTGAAATTTGGATTACATTTAAGGCACTTATCTTGTGTTTTAACTAAGAATATTTATAAAAATTTGCCCTAATCTAGTTAGTTTATGTTTAGCATTTAGCATTTATGATTCTCGAAGATTCATCCAACTTTCCTTTTTATTTTGCTAGATTCCGTAGATTTCCGAAGCTTTCGAATAAGCAAAGCCAGCAAGGAAGGCTTACATAGCAAACCTGGGAGGTGCAGAAAGCAAATCAGACCCAAAAATGACTCATAATAGCAAAACTAGGGATGCAGAAAGCAAAATCAGGCCCAAAAGCCCACCAGAGTACCTTTAACTCGCCCAAGCGAGCTAAAATAGTGTATTTTGCTCGCTTGGGCGAGCAGAAACAACAAATGGGCCTCCAATTTGGCAAGTAGACGTGCAAGTGGGCTGCAAGTTGGTTTTAACTCGCCCAAGCGACCAAACAAAGGCAAAAATGGTCCCCTGGGCGAGTGAACTCGAGCAGATCACCTCCTATAAATACCCAAGCACCCCACAAGGTAACTTCACTTCTTCCAAACCTCCATTCTTCTCTTTCCTTTATTTCTTAAGCTTTTTCTTTAGTTTAGGTTCTTAAAAATTAGTATTAGGTAGGTTAGGAAAGTGAGAGAAGTGAAATTTAGTGTGGAGACTCTGCCGGAAAGAAGCGGTGATGGGGCCCTTCATCAATTCTTCTCTTAAGGAGGTTCTCTCCATGCTTGGTTAGTTTCTCTTATGGATTGGATGTAATCTTCTACTTTTAAGTATCTCTTTTAATATTTATTTCTGCATAAGTCTT
>PYAF01003852.1:16138-65485 GCA_007407185.1 Glycine tomentella
AGTTACGTTGCTAGACATAGAGCATAACGTTTAGATTACAAATAACACGCGAATATAATCGTAATGCTAGGATATTTATTTCATATGCGAGAAATCGATATTTGATAAATATTCTTAGGATTCTCAAATGCGAGGGATCGATTTGGGGTGATTTTATGTGTGCATCAATAAAAAAAAAATAACTTATGCATGGTAATATTAATTGAATACTAAGGGTATGAACGATAAAATCCAATCTTACGTTCTTAACTTAAACAAATTCGTTTTACTAGTTTTCGTAATCTTTCGTAACTTTTCGTAATCTTCCATAATCTTCCGTATTAAGTTTATTATTTCCATTTCTTCTAAATTTTCATCATTTCTGTTAATTCGCAACTACATGAAACTCCGTTCACACTCACTGTACATAAAACTATTAAACTGTTAAGCTTTATTTGAATTAACTGAGTAGCACAAGTCCCTGTGGAGACGAACTTTTATAAATTTTGTAACTTACAACGACAATTAGTACGCTTGCCAAAAGTCTAACAATTTTTTGCTGGTATTTATACCCCTTTGTTTTGGTTGCTTTATGTCAACATAGAGTTGCTTCTACCTTGAGTTAGACTCCTGTGAATCTGCCAATAAAAGCAGTAGTAATCAAGTGCATGAGGCTCCTATGATTGTGGAGTTTGCATTATTATATTTGAAAGAATGACATCATAATTGATGACCATGATTTGGTTATAGCATCTGCACATGGTTGTTATTTCGATTTGTGTCAAACAACTTTTGGGCATTTTTCTTCAGTAATAATATCACCATTATTGCAACCATAATCATAGTTACAAGTTAACAACTTTGGGAATGTATTTTTTATAAAGTATATGGTTTTTGTACTTATATGGAAAAAATGTATGATAGTTATATAGGTCAAAGGTCATGAAGTAGAAGACTTTTGTATCTATTTATGTTTTATGTAGCAAGTAGAAACATGTGTGCCTTTAATTGAAAGGTTGTGAACTAAATGGGCTTCCAACAACTGCATATGGTCATTATTTGGATTTCAGTCAACTAACTTTGGGCATTTTCCAACAGCTGCTCAAGCCAACATACCTTATTATTGCAGCTATAGTTGTGGTTACAATATATATATATATATATATATATATATTTTGTTTTTTTTTGCACCTTGCTCGACAAAATTTGCATGACACAGAATTTAAAGGACATCCATTATAAAATGTTGTGTCTAGTCACATATCATGTAGCAAGCAGGAGCATGTGTGTCCTTATTTTAGAAAATGTAAACTAGAAAAGCTTACATGTTTATTTGTATATGAATGGTTGTTAGTGTCATGACTAATAACTTTGATCTCCAAGTACAATAGTGATTTGGTGATATTCTGACATTAGTCTTCTAGGATCAAAATTTTGATATCCATCAGTTTAATTAGCATGTATTGCAAAATTTTAATTTGAATAATACTTATGCCTTTGAATTAGATATATATATATATAATGGCACTCTAATATCATTTTATTCTATGGCAGGAGTACCAAGAAGTAAACAATGTTTCTCAAAGTTTAGCTGCCCTGGAATTTCATCATCGTTGTTGAAAATTTGCAACCAAAAGGTCTAATGCTTCATAGGACAATCATTGTTCGCCTTCTGAGTGACATTACTACAAATAAGGCGTTTGATGACGGTTCTATAGGGCCTTCCATGACGATTTTTAACCATCATGGAATCCACCTTCGTTGAATGTGGACTATTTCCCACGATGATTTTAAAACCATCGTACAATATGTTGCATTTTTACAAAAAGAAAACTTTTTACTTGTAGTTTTATGATGGTTTTTTTTGGAAAATCATCATAGAAAATGAAATTCCACCATAGAAATTTTTTAATGTTTTTTTTTTGTTTTAAAGAACATCGAACCTATAATTTAACAAAGAACACATACATGTAGTCCAATCAAAAACAAATATAGGAAATATACTCAGGTAGTCCAAACCAAATTACAAATTAATTAATTAACATCAATAAATATGATATAAATGATGTACAATATTATCAAACATTGTTCAAATACATGTATTGTTTTTACATTTTAAAAAGTATGTTGCTCATCCCTTTCGAATTGTTGTAATCTTCTTCAATTCCAATGGTGTTTCATCACTAACCACTACAACATATAATAAACTCAAGTTAATCGCATTAAATAATGAAAATCTAATAATTAAAAATGTCAAAGTAAACTACTATATTATTAAACACAAGCTAATGACATTTTATAATTAAAGTCTAATAATTGAAACTTGTTAAAGTAAATTATTATATTATCAAACCCCACATGACTACTAATGCACGTGAGTTTTAACAAAGCAAAAAACAACCTTGTTCACAAGCCCAAAACTGCTCTGAAGTGTCGTGAAGACGCGACCCGAATCCATAGTCCGCACCGAACCTAGATTCATTTCTTTCAGAATAATGAACCAAAGAACCATAAATTCCCTCGACACAATTTCTCTTCAGATTCAAGCTTGTTGGGAATCGACGACACAACAGTCGACGACAAACAGCCAAGATGCAATATAATTTCGTGATGTGTATGGTGCCCACGATTGCGATTTTCGTGGAGTCCGCAACGTATCGCTGTCGTGATTGCGTTTTGACAACACTGGATGTGAGATGGGATATTGAAGGATGGAGTTAGTAGTGAAATGGAAAATTGCATTAATTTCTTTGTTTTAGTATTAAAGTAGATAGAAAGGCTTAAATTTTCCCAAAGCGGTATCAGTTTGGGGAAAGTTAAATGTACCATTAAAAAAAATTATATCAGTTTGGAACAATGCTCTATTTAATATTCTAACACCTAAGTCCTAAGCTAATTGCTGGCATACTTATTTAGTTTGTCGTGGGGACCTCAACCATAAATAAAATACAAAAAATAAGATCTACACATCAAGGGTGCTCATATAATTGTCTATGGTTTTAGCATGGCAATAGGAATGCTGCACGTGCATTAGAATCATATGTCTTGAAAATTAAATTTGACAAGTTTGTAAGGAAAAGGAAGAATGAAAATGATGTATAATAAGTACGCACTACTACAAAAACAATATTTAAAGGCAGCCAATTAAAGTCGGTTGTCACGGAACCGTCTTAGAAGAGTGTGTGGTGGTATTTGTGTAATTCATATCAACATTTCAAAGACGGCCATAGCGAAACTGTCTTAGAAAGTCGAAAACGACAACAGTTTTGGTTTAACCGTCTTCGTTTTGGTGTTTTCAAAGACGTGTTGGGTATAACCGTGTTTAAATTTTGTGCATAAAAAAACCAAAACGCTGCAGTTTTGCGTTAAAATCGTGGTTGTCTCCATTTGGTACCCACAAAATTGTGACCATGCTTCTCGTGCCCTAGCAGACTCCTCCCGGTGCTGTCCCTCTCCCATTGTCCCTCTCCTCACGTCGCTCTAATCGTCAAGCTCGAGGAGGTTGCTGTCACCACCGGCAAGGAGGACGAAGATGCAATCCTGGATCTGTAACGCTCTTTCCTTCTCTCATTTTTGTCCTTTTTTGCTTCCCGATTTTACCATTTTGCCACTAATTGGTGCGGTTGATGCTTGTTTTCTCGATGATCGTAGCAAATCAAAGCTTTACCACTCTTCTTTAAACCCCCTGGAACTGCATCTCATGAGACTCACTCAATTCTTCTTTCTCTCTAACTAAAAATCAAAACCCTTTCCATTGCAACAATAACAAATCATCAAAACCTTCTTTTGAGTTCTCTCTCTCTCTCTCTGTGTTTGTTTTAAACCATTTTCCTCTGCCCATGGCGGCTGTCCCAGCATCGCGGACCGATCCACCACCGCCAATGGGGTCGCTGCCGCTACTCGTCTCCGACTTCTTTGCCAAGGACGCCTTTGTCGCCTGGTTCCACGATGAGTTTGACACCGCTAATGCCATCATCGACGCCCTCTGCGGCCACCTAGCGCATCTCGCCACTGCATCGTCCTACTACGATGCCACCTTCGCTGCCGCCTCAACTGGATCCTCGTCATCCAGATGCAGAAGTATCACTCTATTGCCGACATCACTCTCAAGCTTCGCAGAGTCGTCGAGAAGAAAAGCGAGCACGAAGCAGCGAAGAAAAGCGAGAGCAGCTTCGACGAGGAAGGGAAATTGGAGAAGGACACGGTGGAAAACGACGGAGTCGACGGTGATGACTATGCCGCGCCAGGGTATGATTCGTCAGACAGTGAAATGATTGATTCAGGTAATAATAATCAATTCCACATCTCCTTAGTAATTTTTTTTTGTTTTTAATACTATTAACGAATCACCTTGAATCTTTTCTTTTGATATTTATGATACTCTTTTACGATTCATCTTCCACCTGTTGCAGGAGAATTGAATCATTTCTTAACTCTTGGTTGATCTATCCTTAGCTCCTCTGCATCAATGTGAATCTACATAAATGACATAATGTCAATGTTACTCAATACCTTTTCAAAATACAATTCTTCTTTCTTATTATATTTTTTGCTCTTCCATCCATCACAAAGCTATCTGTAGTTGTAAAAAGAAAAGGCTTTGAAGAAAAATTATTTTATCTTCATTGAGATTCAGTCCTTATCCACTGAACCACTTGCATTGAAAATCACTACAGTACTAAAACCACATTCTATGGCATCAATAGCATGAACGACGATGGATTTAAAGTTAAGATTTGTATTTCAAGGTTTCTAAAGTTACAAATAATGGTCCAAATGCTATATGTTGATATGATTAAAATTTATGGTGACTTGAAACATGTTTTTCCCTGAAATTGATAAAAGTTGGAAATGAAATTAATAAGGTATTATTTTTCAAATTTTCCTGCTCTTCAACTGGTAACTACGACACATAAAATTTGTTCTTTTCAATGCTATGTGAACTGTGAACCATAGAAAGAAAAGACATGTAACATAAAGGAACATGCATCTTGAGAGTTACGGAAAAAGGGCCCTTAGAAAAGCTTGTCACTTCCTGCAATAGAATCCTCCACCACTCTTTGTTTCTTGAACAAACCTTTCTTTAACTCAGTCACAACCAGTGGCTCACAATCATCTCCTGCTGAATTCATACCTCCCAAATTCATCAAAATTGAGAGAAAGTACCACAACACAACGAATTAAATAACAGAAATGACAAGAGAGAAAATAGAATAACGAAAATGAAGATACTTACACACTTGAGTTTGGAGACTTCCTTGTTGATCTTGTTAAATTCTTTATGGAGATTCTCCAACTCGAATTGACCTGTAAAGTCATTCGTAATAATAGATAGCATTGGTGCGAGGTTCGATTGGTGACATTGTTAGAGAGAGTACGCTTTCGCCATTCTTTGTCGAGATTGATGACCTCGTCAACAACTTCGACATTGGTGAAAGGATGACATTGAGATTCGTGGATAAGTTCAGGGTTGTGGTCGTTCTCCTCTCTAAATAGCTTGATGTCCAACATGCTTCTCATGCCACCTTCATCCTATCTCACTTGTGCAAAAACTAAATGTAAGAATGAGGGAGTCAGAAGTGGGTTTCACAACTTAAAAACAACAAGAGGGAGTTTGCGCGTGATGACCCAGTGGCGGGAGTTTTCGACGAAGACGCACATAGTACGCACACAACAAACTGTGTAGGGCATGCTAGGGAGTGTCTTCCACGTGTTTGCGCGAAGGGTGTAGAGCTTGACCTGGGAATCGAAGGAGGGGTCATGCAAGTTTATGAAATAAGAGATGCGGACAAGGTTGTAGTGGTGACTTCTATGGTCGAAGCCGAAGCCGTAGATGTTGGCGGTGAAAAGCGTGGTGTCTTGGTTATGACGGTGGAGGATCTGCAAAGAGGGAAGAATACGGTGTTGGCGGAGGGAGGGGTTCCTAAAGGTGATGTCGTCGACATCCATTGCAAGAATCGAGGAGTCCGTTGCAAGAATCAAGTCGAACATGAGAGGGTGGTTAGTGAAAGGGGAGGGTCCAGGGTTGGGAAATTGGTCTGGTATAGATCCGAGTCTAGGCGGAGGATGAGGGTCGTTTTGGTCTGATATAAATCCATAACTAATTTTGGAAATAATACAACATCCGTTTTTATAAAAATCGATGTTAACATATACACACGATTTTTAAAAAACCAATGTTAACAATTGATAAAAAAATATCAGTTTTTCAAAGATGTTTATATTGGCACACAATATTGGTTTTTATAAAACCGATGTTAAAATGACAATGTTAAAAACTTATTTTCTAGTAGTGAACGATTGTTTCTAGCAACCGTTGTTGATGAAGTGTCCTAAAAAACACTTTTTGTAGTAGTGTTTGTTGTGAAGAAGGCAACCATAGATACATTGAAGAGACTTGCAAAGATTTTGGCCTTAGTATACAAGTTTGTGATTGATTCTGGCTGTGGTTGTCTACTTTTAAGTGTCTTAAGTGTTACTGAGGTAACATGCTAGAAATGGTTTCATGTTTATTCCATTTAATTTCTTTTGTGAATAACATATTGTTAGAAATTGATATCTGTAAAATACTTCTATTCATCTATATATTTTTACCTCCTCAATGAGGTGTATATATACAAACACATTTAACAACCTAAGGCATAAAATCAGGAACTGATTTACAAAGAAGCTAACAGCCTAACAATAATTAACAACCAAAGAAAATAATTCTATTCTAAACAATTAGTTCCTATTTCTATGTAACAATAATTTAAATTTTATTCTTATTTTCAACACTTCCCCTTGGTTCATGTATATCAGTCACTAGGTTTACAAGCCATCATTCCAGTTTCAGATAGGATATCTAATATGTATTTTCTCTGACACATGAATATTCCTTGTTTAGACCTTGCAATTTCTATTCCAAGGAAATATTTTAGTTGTCCTAGACTCTTCAATTCCAATTCAGCAGCCAATTTTTTTCCAGTAGTCTCATTTCTTCCATATCATCTTCCGTTAATACCATATCATCTACATAGACAATGAGTATGGATATTTTTCCTTTATTATGTTTGATAAATAGTGTATGATCCAAATTGCTTTGTCTATAGCCAAGTTTCTTCATTGCAAGTGTAAGTCTACCAAACCATGCTCTTGGCGATTGTTTAAGACCATACAAGGCTTTATTGAGCTTGCAAACTGTATTTTTCTCTGTCTTCACTCCTGGTGGAATTTCCATGTATAATTCTTCCTCTAACATACCATTCAAAAAGGCATTCTTAACATCGAACTGTTTCAATGGCCAATCTCTATTGGCTGCTATTGAGATTAAGATTCGGATGGTGTTGAGTTTAGCTACCGGAGCAAATGTTTCTTGATAGTCTATACCATACTTCTGAGTGTATCCCTTTGCCACGAGTCTTGCTTTATATCTGTCGAGACTTCCATCTGCCTTTAGCTTCACTGTGTACACCCATTTACATCCAATTGTCTTCTTACCTTCCGGTAAATAAGTTAAACTCCAAGTTTTATTACTTTACAGTGCCTCCATTCGATGTTCATTGCTTTCTTCCATTTCGGATCTTCCAATGCTTCCTGCACACTGTTAGGAATAACTACAGTAGATAATTGATCAATCATTAAAGCATACGGTCCAGATAGCCTATGAGATGACACATAATTGCTAATAGGGTATTTGACTTTCACATTTGGATCTGGTTCATAAGTGGTTCGGGGTATACCTTTATTTTGTCTCTCTGACCTTCTAACATGTATATCCGGGACAAAATTTTGTAGAATAGGATCAAGTATTACCTCATTGGTATTTTCAGTTTGCTCTTCAGGATGTCCATAATAGGAGGTTCAGTTATGAGAGGTAGACATGGTGACCCTTCTGGTGTGGGTGGTTCAGCAGCTGAGTTGTCTAGTGAGATGTTTTGAGGGGGAATGTCACTTGTGAGAATTGGCAACTGGAAGTGAAATTCTTCTTCTGTGTTCTGTGGAATCTCCCCCTGAGAAGAAGAATGGGTGACTCCCCCTGAATAGAAAGCTTATAATTCCCGAGAGGATGCTTTAAGAGTGACATGCAATTTTTTTGATGTGGGATCATAACAACGATATCCCTTTTGGAGATCAGAATATCCGACAAAGATGCATTTCTTAACACAAGGTTCAAGTTTGTTGCGAAGTGGTTTAGGTACATAGACGTAGTGCAACCAAAGACTCTAGGTTCTAAGTTGGTGACATGAGGGATAGAGAAGTATGATTCGAGTTTCATTTGAGGAGTGAGGAAATTTAGTGCACTTGATGGGGTTCGATTTATGATATAGGCAGCAGATAGGACTGCCTCTCCCCAGTAGGCGGAAGGAACATTCATGCCAAATAATGAGGCCCGTACCACTTTTAATAGTTGTCTATTTTTTCTTTCAGCTAATCCATTTTGTTGAGGTGTATAGGTGCAGGTTGTTTGGTGTTTTATTTCCCTTAGAGAGCATAAATTCAGAGAAGGGTGCATTTTTATACTCACGACCATTATCTGATTGAAAAATTTGGATGGGGCTATGATATTGTGTTTGGACCATACTGTGAAAGCGTTTAAACACAGAAAAAACTTCAGATTTATTTTGAAGGATTGAAATCCAAACCATTTGAGTACATTCATCAATGAAGGATACATAATAGTAAGAATGGGAGAGGGAAGGGACCTTAGCAGGTCCCCAAACATTCGAATGAATCACTTGAAAGGGGATACAACTCTTATTTAGATTGGGATAAAATGACATACGATGACTTTTAGCCATTTCACAAATAGAACAATGAAATACAAAGGGATTGCATTTAGAAAATAAGTGGGGAAACAATTTTTTGAGGGAATGAGTAGAGGCAGGAATGCAGTCTTCAGAAGGAGTGGATGTAGGAACTTGTGTAGCAGAAGCAAAGGACGGTTGGGGAATTCTATCTTCGAGGTCCAAATAATACAGGTTACCATGTCTAACACCATAGCCAAGAGTCTCCTGTGTCTGGACGTCTTGAAACTCACAAAATTTTGGCCAAAAAATCACAGTGCAATTAAGTTGTGATGTCAATTGACTAACAGAAATCAAATTAAAATCCAGATAGGGAACCACAAGGACCGAATGGAGAGCTATGGTTTTGGTTAGAGGAATGGTACCCTGACCAGTAACGGGGGCAGTGCCACCATTAGTGATGGTAACAGTGGACTTACTACAAGGACAATAATGTGTCAACGCAGAGGCATCTTGGATCATATGATCCGATGCGCCAGTATCAATTATCAATGAGCTATTTCTAGAGGTAGCAGAGAAAACAAAGGTCTTACCTAATATACCTTCATAAACGGCATGAGCTTGAGGAGATGCCGAGGATTCACCTTCAAAGTAGGATTTGAGGGCTTTGGAGGTGACCTTCCTTCGAGGTCTTCGTGTGAAGTACCAACATTCCGGATATCCTATGATTTCGTAGCATCTGTTTTTTGAATGGCCTGAATCACCACAATGAGAGTAGACCAACGGTTTGCCTGCGGGAGGATCCTTCCGAGCTTTGGAGGGAAGGTTCGCGGAAGAGAAATGGGTGGCCAAAGTAGAGGAGTCCGGTGTGATATGTGGGCCACTCATTGTGATACGCTGTTGATGCTCACGGCGGAGGAATGCGTATGTGCCCTCAAGATCCAGTTTGGGATCTTTACGAAGAATCTCACCACAGACTTGATCGAACTCAGAGTCTAAACCGCTAAGAAATATGTAAACCTGTAGACGGGCCATGGATGAATGCGTGTGGACCACATCAGTGACAGTGATGGCAGGGGTGGTCATGCGGTGGTCGATTTCATGGAAAATAGAGAGATCATTGTAGTAAGTAGAGAGAGGATGACCAAGTTGTTGAGTAGAAAAGGAACTGTGGTGAAGTTCGAAAAGACATGTCTCATCTGTGCCATCATAGAAGGTACGCAGCGCCGCATCCCAAATGTCTCGGGCAGATTCAAGGCGGATAAATCTCTGCATTAAGGGTGGGGTCATGGATTCGATTAGCCAACTTTTCACTTTCTAGTTGTCGGTGACCCAGGTGGCATATTGAGGGTTTGTGATAGAAGGTTTGGGTGTTTTGCCGGTGAGATAGCCGGACTTATTCCTTGCACCAATACGCATGCCCATTAACTGCGACCAGAGGGGATAGTTGGAATCGTCGAGGATGACGATGACTGGAAAGGAGGAAGAATCTTGTTGGATGATGATATTTGGTGAAAGAACGGATGCAGGGGAGTGGGTGGTAGATTCATTGGAGAGATTAATGTTTTCCATTGAAGAAGAAGGTACGGGGAGGGTTACGGGCAGGAGAAAGATGGATGGGTAGGAAAATTATAATCGGATAAGAAAAGGTGAAGGAAAGATGAGAATGCAGAGGGGGACTTTAGTGTCTCAGGATCGAAAAGCTGATACCATGTTAGAAATTGATATCTGTAAAATACTTCTATTCATCTATATATTTTTACCTCCTCAACGAGGTATATATATACAAACACATTTAACAACCTAAGGCATAAAATCAGGAACTGATTTACAAAGAAGCTAACAGCCTAACAATAATTAACAACCAAATTTGAAAATAATTCTGTTCTAAACAATTAGTTCCTATTTCTATGTAACAATAATTTAAATTTTATTCTTATTTTCAACACATATTGTATCCTTAATAAAATTTCGTTCTTAGTTCAAATTGAGCGAAACATTTTAAGAAATATAAACTAACTTAGTTTTTAAAAAATATTTTAGTAAAAATATAAATAAAATAACACAATGTGAACTTATAGCTTATTGATCCATAAAAGTAAGAAACAATTTGTATAAATAATTAAAAGATGCAATGTACTTAATTGACAATCATTTGTTATATTAAATATAAGAACTATGAGCCCTCAATCTCACCAAAGTGTTGTCTGATTAGTCAAACACATTTAGTTCATGAGGACGTCAATTATCAATGTTCAATTGTGCATACATGTTAGCTTGCTGTTGCTGGGATCCAAAGTCTTTGTTGGTGCTTTTATTGTACACTTTGTCTTATTTCTAAGTGAATTGGGTGCATTCTATTGCCTTGGTTGATTAGTCTCGTACCAATTTAGCTGAGAAAGACCCATCTCCGCAATATAAGGATCATGTTAACTTGTTATGTTATATGTACATTTTCTACCATTAAGGCATATTTATGTTGGTTTAGACATGCTTGTCAGTGTTCTAGCTGGACTTCCTGCAAGTTAATGATACTACAACAATATAACATTACTACACGGAAATCAATACCTTCTTCTCAATCTGCCATTGGTGTTAATATGAAATCATTTGTTTGGCTGCCACAAATATTTTACTTGTTCTTATATATTTTTTGTTGTTGTGAATAAACATAATTTGCTTTTGCTCGTGCAGTTTCTAAGTTTCTTTTAACGATAGTTTGGTTTTCTTTTATTTTATTTCATAATTTCGCTAACTTGTTACTGGTTCTCTCTCTACTCATTGAATGCTTGCTGCTTTGTATCCTATACTGCCTATTACTTCTTAAAATCCATGTTGCTAATTTAGTGCCTTTTCCACCTACCTTGGGATCTATGTTGCAGGTAGCAGATAACTACTACAGGCCTAATCTAAAAAAGGCAGCTCTGGCAAGGTTGAGCACTGTCAATAGGAGCCTCAGAGTTGCTAAGTTTGGTGTGAAGAAGAGGAACAGACAGACTGTGAAGGTACCTAGCAAGAAGTGAATTTAGAAGAGTTAAATTGCATTATAAATTTCTACCATCCTTTCCCGCTTTTCTAGTTTGTGTTCCAAAACTCCTATTTTTTATAATTTCATGAATTAATTGTTAGATTAAACTTTAATAATAATAAATTAGATATGTGAAGAGTCATGTCCCTAGTTGAAGAAGTTACTCATGTGAAGAGTCATCTCCTTAGGTGAAGAGTTACTCAAGTGAAGAGTCATGTCTTTATAAATAGCATCTCATGTAAAAGGCCAATATGTGGCTTGGCAGACCATTATCTAAATACATCGGAAGTATTCTACCAGAGAGATTGTTGTCTGTTTGTGTGAGTGCACCAATGTGTGTGAGGACCTGTGGTACCACAAATTGGTATTAGAGCGTGAGAAAATGGAGAATAAGCCAAGTAGTAGTCTGCCACTACCCCGCCTTACAAAGGCTAATTACAAAAACTGGAGTATCCAGATGAAAGCTCTTTTGGGAGCCCATGATAGTTTGAGGTTGTCCATGGTGGTTTCGAGGAACCAACATCCACAATAGGATATATGGCGGCGTAGAACAAGACATTGAAGGAGATGAGGTTGATAGACAAAGGGGCATTGTACATGTTATTCTGGACTGTTGATGATTCCAGGTTTGGGAAGATTGCTGGTGCAACAACTTCAAAGGAGGCGTGAGACATTCTTTCAAATGTCTACAAGAGAGCCGATCGAGTTAGACAGGTTCGACTTCAAACTTTCCGTGGAGAGTTGGAAGGAATGAAAATGAAGGGAGGAAAAGGGGTATCCGGTTTCATCACCCGAGTCCAGACCATGGTAAATCAACTAAACAGAAATGAAGAGGTGTTGTCCGATGCCAGAGTGGTGGAGAAAATTTTGAGGTCTTTCACTGATGACTTCGAGAATGTTGTATGTGCGATTGAGGAGTCAAAGGACCTAGCAACGCTCACCGTTGATGAACTTGCTGGTTCCTTGGAGGCACATGAACAAAGAAAGAAAAAGAAGAAAGAAAAGTCACTAGCGCAAGCACTCCAGACAAAAGCTTCAATCAAAGACGAGAAAGCGCTCTATTCTCACAATTTTCAAGATAGAGGTCATGGCCGAGGTGGACGTGGACATGACCGAGGTGGTAGAGGACGAGGTCAAGAAGGAAGGAATAAGGAGTAGGTTGAATCAAGTTGGCAGAATTGGCGAGGCCGAGGTCGTGGAAGAGGCCGACATTCAAATCAATCGAATGTAGAATGTTTTAAATGCGGAAAGTATGGACACTACTCGAGAGATTGCAACTCAGACAGATGTTACAACTGTGGTCAAGTCGGACATTTTGCGAAGGATTGCCAAGATGAAAGAAGAAATGAAACTTCAAACCTTGTTACAGAAAGAGAAGTAAGAGATGGAGGAATTCTGATGATGACTAAAAGTGAAGTCAACCAGGGATTCAAGATGGAATGGTATCTAGACACTGGTGCAAGCAATCATATGTGTGGGCATAAGCATTTGTTCAGTAATCTGAGACAAATAGAAGCTGGACATGTTTCATTTAGAGATGCTTCATAGGTTGATGTCAAAGGCCGAGGTACGATTTGTTTCTTGTAGGAAGATGGACGAATTGGGCGCATCCGAGATGTCTATTACGTGCCCGATCTAAAAAGTAATATTCTTAGTGTGGGACAGCTGATGGAGAATGGCTACTTAGTTCTCATGACAGACCAAGTTCCCCTCTTGAAGGATAAACAAAGACGTTTGATAGTTTGAGTTCAGATGGAGAAAAATAGAATGTTCAAACTAATGTTGAGGAGTGTGCAGGTCGGCTGTTTGCAAACCGAGATGAGTGGTGAAGTATCTTTATGGCATTGACGGTTTGGGCATCTTCACTACGGAGGCCTGGCCGAGATGATGAACAAGAAAATGGTGGATGGGTTGCCGAGTTTGAATTGTGAAAAGAGATTTTGTGAAGAATGTGTGCTAAGCAAGCATGCTAGGAGTCCATTTCAAAAGACGGCCAAATACAGATCGCAACAACCATTAGAACTAATTCATACCGACTTGTGTGGACCCATCTCTCCTGGGTCTCTCAGTGGAAAAAGGTATTTTGTCTCGTTTATAGACGATTTTAGTCATAAAACTTGGGTGTATTTGCTGGAAGAAAAATCCAAAATGCTTAAAGTATTCAAGAGTTTTAAGATGATGATAGAAAATGCAACTGGAAGGCGAATCAAGTCGATCCATTCTGACCGAGGTGGGGAATACATATCAATTGTATTTAAAAGGTATTGCGAGGAGCATGGGATAAGAAGGTTCTTAACTGCACCGTACTCACAACAACAAAATAGAGTAGCTGAGAGGAAAAATCGTACCATTCTTGACATGGTAAGATCAATGTTAAAAACGAAGAAAATGCCCAAGGAGTTTTGGGGGGGAGGCCGTACTATGTGCTGTATATATGCAGAATCGTTGCCCACATTCTAGTCTGAATGGAAAAACCCCACAGGAAGCATGGACGGGTTAGAAGCCATCAGTAGGCCATTTCAGAGTCTTCAGAAGTGTTGCTTATGCACACGTCCCTGATCAGCAAAGAACCGAGTTGGAAGACAAGAGCAGGAAATTTATTTTCATTGGATATGATGAAAAACAAAGGGATACAAGTTGTTGAATCCCGGCACCAAGAAAGTAATAATAAGCCGAGATATGAAAGTTAATGAAGAAGATGAATGAAACTGGAACACTTCATCCGAGGTCATCTTAGATCCCGGACAAACGCTTACTTAACAAGAAGAGAAGGAAGACGGATCACCAAGTTGGATCCCAACAAGAAGTGAGACATCTGATGAAGACGAGATGAGACAACCCTGAATGAGGAGTTTGCAGGACCTGTATGATTCAACTAATGAAGCTCACCTTATTTGTTTGTAGACAGATTCTGAAGAAATAACATTCGAAGAGGCAATCTAAGATGAAAATGGCAAACTGCCATGAATGAAGAAATCAAGGCCATTGAACAGAATGATACTTGGGAGTTGACCGAGCTGCCAAAAGGAAGTCAGCCCATTGGAGTTAAATTGGTTTATAAGAAAAAGATGAATAATGAGGGAGAGGTAGAATGATATAAAGTCCGACTGGTAGCTAAGGGGTATAAACAAAAGGAAGGAATAAACTATGACGAAGTGTTCGCACCCGTTGCAAGAATGGAGATAATCAGACTATTGATCTCGCAAGCAGCACAGTTTGGATGGCTGATTTACCAAATGGATGTCAAGTCGGCATTTCTGAATGGTGTACTTGAAGAGGAAGTGTATCTCGAACAACCCCCGGGATACTTGAAAGCCGGAGAAGAAAAGAAAGTGTTAAGATTGAAGAAAGCTTTGTAGGACTAAAACAGGCACCGAGGGCTTGGAATACTCGCATTGATGCATACTTCAAGGAGGATGATTTTGAACAGTGTCCTTATGAGCATGCCCTCTATGTTAAGAAAAACGGAGATGATTTGTTGCTTGTAGCTTTATATGTTGATGACTTGATCTTTATGGGGAACAGTGAAGAAATGGCACAAGAGTTCAAGAAAAGAATGTCAAAAGAATTCGAAATGACTGATCTTGGCCTGATGAGATACTTTCTCGGTTTGGAAGTCAAATAGGACAAAGCCAGAATATTTGTCTCTTTGGAGACTTATGCTAAGGGAATATTGAAAAGGTTTAAGATGTCAGATTGTAACCCAGTTTCAACTCCTATGGAACCCAGTTCAAAACTTTCAAAGTATGATGGAGGAGAACGTGTTGATCCAAGAAACTATAGAAGCTTGGTGGGATGCTTGAGATATTTAACATGTATGAGGCCAGATATGTGTTTAAGTGTTGGAATTATAAGTCGGTTTATGGAAGAGCCAAGTTACTCTCATTGGAAAGCGGCTAAAAGGATTCTAAGATATATTCAAGGAACAATCTCTCAAGGACTTCTCTACTCGAAGTCAGAAAATTACAGGTTAAAAGGCTACTCGGACAGTGACTGGTGTGGAGACGTGGAGGATAGGAAGAGCACGACTAGTTATGTATTCTTCATGGGAAACATAACTTTTGCCTGGATGTCAAAGAAGGAACCAATTGTGACTCTATCAACTTGTGAAGTCGAGTACGTTGCGGCATCCTGGTGCGTTTGCATGTAGTTTGGTTGAGGAGTCTATTGGAAAAGCTGGGACAAGTTCAAGACAGTCCAACCGAGATTCGAGTAAATAATAAGTCAGCAATCGAGTTAGCTAAGAACCCGGTCAATCACGAAAGAAGCAAGCATATCGACGTCAGATTCCACTTCATCTGAGATCAAGTAAAAGGAAAGAAGGTGGAGTTACTTCATGTGGCAAGCCGAGATCAAGTCGGAGATGTTTTCATGAAGCCATTACCGACATTGCTGCTGGAAAATTGTAAGAAGATGTTGGGGATGAAAGACGGAAGAAATATTTAAAGTTTATGGGGGATTTTGTTGGATTAAACTTTAATAATAATAAATTAGATATGTGAAGAGTCATGCCCCTAGGTGAAGAAGTTACTTATGTAAAGAGTCATGTCCCTAGGTGAAGAAGTTACTCATGTGAAGAGTCATGTCCTTAGGTGAAGAGTTACTCAAGTGAAGAGTCTTGTCTTTATAAATAGCATCTCATGTAAAAGGCCAATGTGTGGCTTGGTAGACCATTATCTAAATACATCAGAAGTATTCTACCAGAGAGATTGTTGTGTGTTTGTGTGAGTGCACCAATGTGTGAGGACCTGTGATACCACATTAATCACTTCTATTAATTTTTCATGACATACATTCTTTGTGAATAAACACTTAATTAATTTATAAGATGAATTAAAATAAGTTAAACCACTTAACTATATAACTGCTCTTAAACTATTATGTATTACTAAGAAATAAATAGAAATATTATGTATTACTATGAGTTAAACCACTTAGCAAATAGCTAGAAATAAATTTCACAGCAGAGGAATAGAAATGACTACGAGTCTAGAAAACTATCTGTGAGATTATTTGCAGCTATTATGTATTACTAAGAAATATTTTATGTTCTTTAACGTATATGAACTTATGCAGGGCATAATCATGTTGTTGAATATCTAAATGTTCCACTTCACATATTCTTCACAATGCCATGGACTAATCCTGCCATTAATTATCAATATTTCCATTCTGAGTTTTGTCCTATGTGTATCAAGCTTTGACTTGGGAATTAGGATAGCTCTCAATATTGCATAAAGAACAAATAAGTAGATAAATTATAGGATGTTTTTTATTCTTTGATTTTGCATAATTATGTTTTACTATATTTGCATGCTTACTAGTGAATTTGCTCGTCCTCTTTCCCATGTTAAGCAACCAGTTGGCTATAGATTTGTTAATCTAAAATTAGCCTATCTATTAAGAGGAATGTTAGCGACACTCTATAACACAATCTCTATGTTTGGCTGAAATTAATTGAAAATCACCAATTTTGATGGGTCCCACTACTAAATCAAGAAAGAGAGAGAGTCATTAAATAAAAAGTGTGACCCACTAAAATTCATGATTTCCAATAAAGAGTGTAGCTAGTATTCCTCAGTTATTAATTTGTTATGGTTATATATGGAGCCCTCACTTAGTCCCTAAACCAAAAGCTTAGATGTGTACTTATAGTGCTCTCACATTGTAGTCCTAACTTTTCCATTACTAATATACCACTATAGTTGTATGCAATTGTTATTACAATATGTAGGGTTGATGCATACTGCTACAATGCAACATAATCATTAATCTTTCATTGCAGCAACATCTGATAAATGATTTTTTTTTTACAAGATGTTAAATGAGAAATTATCCTATAATTGTAATACTAGATAACATAATTATCCTTTAACACTAGACCTGATAAGATAAATACCCATAACACTTTTGGTCTATTCCCCGTTATAGATTGTTTGATCAAGTAGCTAAGTTATGACTGCTAACCTATATATGTTACAGTTTGGTATTCAAAACTTGCACTAGCTTTGGATGCAAAAGCTATCTATCCCAAGCTCGAGTCAGCTAATTGAGTTCATATTATATATAGAGTCGTAGTACTTGCTTCCCACCTCTACTGCCAGAAGTATCTACCCCTATGTTAATTGCATGTTTGTGGTGAAGTTGAGATGATAAATGGTATCTATCTAGCTAGCTCATTTGTATATAGATCGAATAAATTACTTATTACACTACTACAAAAAGGAGCTTCAAAGACGGTTCTTTAAGTCATTCAAAGACGGTTATTGAACCATCTTTGTAGCTAACGTCATAGAAAGTGTTGACTTTCTATGACGGTTATCGAAACCGTCTTAGAATCTCAAATTCTAAGTTGGTTCTTTACGAAACTGTCTTATAATGGCTTTTTAAAAAAAATTAAAAAAATTGAGGATTCTAAGACGGTTATAGGAAAAACTGTCTTAGAATGTCACATTCTAAGACGGTTTTATTTAAAACCGTTTTAGAATATGATATTCGTAGATGGTTTTAGGGAAAACCGTCTTAGAATGTGACATTCGAAGACGTTTTTCTTAACAACCATATTAGAATATGTTTTTTTAAAAAAATTATACATCTTTCTAAGATGGTTTTGGGATAGAACCGTCTTAGAATTCTAACATTCTAAGACGGTTTTCTCTAATAACCGTCTTAGAAGATGTTTTATTTTTTAAATGAAAATTTTCTTTAATTTTATTCCACCTTGCTCTTAGCCCACAAGAGGTGATGAAGGTCATGACCTTAGGACTTAACTCATGGTCTAAAATCCACAACACAGACAAGAAAACTACCAATATGCAAATAGAGGCCAACATACTATGTGCAGTCTGAATGTTGTACCTTTTTTGCATTGAGGCATTGACATCTTTGATTTAAAATTGAATGTCACCATTTTTTTCTTCAATTCGCTGAAAGTAGAAAACAAAGTGATCATGAAAACAAGGAAGCTTTTTTTTTTTTTTAAAAAAAAAATAGAAGTAAAAACATCAATTGAAAATCAAAACTATACTATAGTAAAACTATGTTCCCAATGCAATCAGGTGATATTATTTCATATGTACCTTTGTGTTTTAGCATTGCATCCTACAACAGTTTTTGAAGAAGAAAAAGGCTAAAATCAAAGGACAGTTTTGATGAGGACTTAAGGCTAAGTCACCAAAAAAATAAAAGGTATGGTTTTAGTCATCATATTATTTTGGTTTGAATAACCACACCAAGCGATCATTCTTCCTTCATGTTATGTATCAATAGTAACTTTTTTGAAATTCTCCCAAAAGTAAAATGAACAAGGACCTAAAACAGAACAAAAAAAAGGTGTTGCATCCAGCAAAAGTAAAATGCAAAAGGACCTAACACAGAACAAAAGAAAGGTGTTGCATCGAGGAAAAGATGATCAGGACAAATAAAATAAGTATAAAATAGAAAGATGATGAGGACATGATCATTTGCATTTTTTTTTCATTTTCTATTTTATATAATTAACGGTTAATAATTATTTTTTCTCTTGTCTTTAAATCATGTGTGTTTGAATTTTAAATGAAATTAATTAGTTTAAATATTAGAAATGTGGTTTAATAAAAATGCCAATATATATATATATATATATATATATAAATTGAATAATTTATTGCTTAGTGGAAAAACCATTTCACGGGAACTTACATTAGTATGAATACTATATAATTGACAAATTAACAATTGCAACTTTATTTTATTCAAAGTTTGACTCTATAAAATATATCAAATATTAATTAGTGCAAATGATTATATCCTGTAACTCTTTAAGATGTGTTTTGGTACATTATAGAAAATAGGGACTAAAAAAAAAAAAACTCTTATCTATTTTGGTCTTCGTAATTTTTTTCTTTATACTTGGTAGACAAATTTAATAGCAGAGATCAAAGTCTAGCAATTTTTTTACGGGGACCAAAATGAAAACAAAAACCAAATAGCTATGGTAATCTAGAGACATTTTGGTTCATTATTTAAGTCATTATTTAATTCACAAGCTAATCCATATAAATGGTGTAGCTATAAGGGTAATTAACTGTTATTCATATGCATGAGCAAATAAACCTTAGATATACATATATGTTCAGTATATTAATCCAACAGGAAATTTAAAGTGCAGTTACCTAGCTGGTTTATAAACAAAGTATGCATAATTAATTCACATATAGAATCTTAAAAATATATATTAAAATAGAAAATCATTTAAGATTATACATAAGATATGTACAATTAGTTAATTTAAATTAAAAAATAAATAAGAATGGGTTGTCATTCTTTATGGGAGCGTACACCATGAGCATACTCTAATTTAATATATTTCTATGTGTTTTAATGCATAAAAGATTAAGTTATGCATGTGTCTATAAAATTTTGACATACCACAACTTTAATCTTAGCAACATTATTTTCTCTTGTGCTATTCATTGCTAAGGAAATTGATGCATCAGTATCTGCTTTCCCGCTTTCCAGCTTGCTGTTAATTGGACCGAAATCGTACGTCTTCAAATACTCTAGTATCTCCACGCATGAAGGGTGATGACTCAAAAGGTTCTGAAACTACATGCTGACAAGAGGGGGAAAAAATTAAAAACAACAAACACATGCAAGCAAAAATGCACTTGAAAGCTATTTTAAAGATGAAGTTAAAAATAAGAGGTTTAAACTTAAAAGAAAGTTAAGCTAAATGCAGGACTAGAAGGGCTGAAAAAGATGATATAAACAGTTGCAGAACTTTTCATGACAAACTGGTAAATTACATGGTTAATTTTATCCGATACATAGATGGCATAATGTCAAGATTACACGTCGAACATATTTTCCCTATAAACTGTATTAAATGAACCAGTCTATGGGCTTACTTGAATGAACAGGCCACTATATAACTATTACAAATCATATCCATACCTCAGACAAAAGCTCTGTATCATCCATAGCCTGCAACAATGAATACATTTTCATTTGCCTTAAGGTCTTTAATCCACCTTATTTAACCAATACACATACAAGCCCTAAAATAATAATAAAAATAATTAGTGATTCATAAAAAAATCCAACCTGCCTAACATGCACTGGTCGCTCAAAATCATAGGAATTGGGAAGGGGTGGGGAGTGAAATAAGTCCATACATCATGTTTGTGCCACTCTGGGAATGAAACAAATTAAAATTTAAAATTCTAGAACAAATCTTTAATGTCTAAAGTATAATATTAATATTCTACGAGTTGAATGAAGAAAAAGACAGCAAGAAATCTGCTAAGCTCATACCCCCAAGAAATTCAATGATTTCTTTGAAGATATTATTATAAAAAAAGACATCCACAACTTGATGACCACAAGATAAGGAAACCATTTGACGGTGATAAAGAATTAATGATCTAAGGAAATGAACTGGGTGAAAATGAGTAGTTTAACTCTCTTTACCAATGAACCTCAGGACTGTATGGCATGAAAATCCCTGCCCTCTGTTACAAATGTAAACTATGAACTCAAGGGCCAAATGACATGGACATACCTATATATTCTAAAACTCTATAATTTCATGTTTGCAACAATTTCTATTGTTGTTCTCTGATGAAAACCAAAAGAAGGGATATTGTCCTAAAATATTGTGTTTACTCATGAAATTATAGCATTTTAGAATATACAGATACAGATTGATCTGATATGATGTGTTATTACAGTAAATATCATTTAAACAAATATATTCCTAATATATAGCATGTCCTCTATGTTGTCTTAATATATGGGGCCAAACTAAGTAGTGAATCGTACTCAGAATTTATTTGAATGCAAGTCATCTGAAACTGTCCACACCCAAACAACTACTGCCACCCGTTTTTAAAAATTTATATCTCTCTCGTTTCTTACTCAAATTAGGCTTATGATATAGGGAATTAAATATTTAGATGTGAACTCTTACATATAAAAAATTCAGCCAAATCTAGATTTTTTACTGCTTGCAGTCGTGAAGACAATATAGGATGTAAGTGTTCTATTTTGAGCATAGTGACAGATTTGAAGTGTAGACTTTAATATGCTATATCTAAAACTTTATTACTTCAATGAAGGAATGTGATACGTTGTTGGTAAGCTTAGGAAGTCTAGTTTAACATAATAAAAGATGGGAATTTAATGACATGTATATCAATACAGATTATATGGAAAACTGAATCGTATGTGGTGAGAAATCTTGTTGTTATGATGTTCTTGGGTTGTTGAGATTAATTATATTTATATGAACTTGAATGAGCCAATTGGAGTATTCCAGATTCAGCATGAGATAAATGAGTTGTGGACTTGTTTATCTTGCTTATGTTATGATGATGGAGATACTTATGGACTAATGATAGTGTTTAATTGGTTGTGAACACTAACTTGTGTGCACATGTGTTTCGGCCAAGGGTGAAATATGTTTTAAAAATTTAAAATCTAACTTGTTGTATGGTGTAACCGAACCACAATACTTTCATGTCCATAGAGTGACTTGAGGTTTTGCTTCATATCCATAGAGTGATATGGAAAGATCCTTGATCCATAGAGAGATCTTGGATGCTCATGTCCATAGAGTGACTTGAGGTTTTGTTTCATATCCATAGAGTGATATGGAAAGATCCTTGATCCATAGAGAGATCTTGGATGCTCATGTCCATAGAGTGACTTGAGATTTTGGTACCAGATCCATAAGTAATTTGGAATGTGTCTAGATCCATGTAAATACTCTGGAACAGTTTATTGATACTGGATCCATAAAATGATTTGGGATGTGTCCAGATCCACAGAAAGACTCTAGAACTATTTGTTTGAAATGAAAGTAATGTGTTGTTTTCTTAGTTACTTGAATGAATGATATCTTGTGTGTGGAAGGTTTGATATGTAAATAAATAGTTTTATTATTGTAAGAATATAAAAGAAATTCAAGTTGTTTTTATAGATAAAATGAATATACTTCGGAATATATGTTTTAAAAATATAAAATGAATTAGATGTGCAGATGAGTCTATAAGAACATGTTTTCAAAATAAACTGAAGTAGCTGGAATAATGATGATGACATGGTTTTGAATTAGTTTTGTAAAATTGTTTACATCTACTAGGAATTCTTTGGAATTCTCACTATTTTAGTGTGTTCCAATGTCATTCCATACAGGTAAATCGGGAGGAGCAGCTACAAATTGGAGACAAACTGGAAGATTTCTTCTAATGTTGCAGTTTTGTAGTATTTTCCTATATGCTTTGTAGTATATGGACATTGATATTATTGTAGGAAATATTATTTACAAGTTATTACTAAGTTTGTAAATTATTAAAGAGACTAAAAAGTTTCAACATGCTCTATATAAGCATAATTTTCATAACACAGTAAATTTCAAATATTGAGACAAGTTTTTCTTAATCAGATCTGGTTAAAAAATTTACGTTAGAAAAGTTAACATCTTTTAGTTAGTATTATGACCTAGGCATAATATAGTAATTAAAAGGGTGTTACACTCTTAATGTTGGAAAGGACTCCATTACACTTGAAGAAGTCAACTACAGTCTCTATTCCAGAGACCTTTGACTGAAAGCATTTGGGAATAATGATGAAGCCTCTACATCCGGATTATCGGTGACTTATTCTGCTAAAGGGCAGAAGAAGAAGAAAGGAAAAGGTAAAAAAAAAGAGTAAGGTTGATCCAAAGGACATCTGTAATTACTGCATAGAACCTAATCACTGGAAGAAAGATTGTCGAGAGAAAAGATTTTTTTGTTGTTGTTTAAAACGATTTGGTTCTGGTTGTCGAAGAACAACCACAACAACATTATGAACAATGGGTACTAGGCTTAAGTTGTTTTTATCACGTGTCCACACAAAAGATGGTTCGTAACATATGAGGAGAAGTTTGGTGGTAATGTTCTGATGGGTAACAATGCTCCTTGCAAGTCAGTCGGTATATGTTCTATACAAATCAAAATCCATGATGAGATTGTTAGAACCTTAACTAAGGTTCGTCATGTTCTATAGCTTAAGAACAATCTAGTCTTTATAGGTGTCGTGGATTCAATTTTTTTGTTGGGTTGAAGAAAAGTTATGCAAATAAGAGGGAAAAGGAAGTTTATGGTAATGTAGGGGACCAAGTAAGCAAATTTGTACATCCTTTAAGGGTCCACTTTGGCAGGCTCTACCTCAACTGTTTCACAAGCTAAGAGTCATTTGTCTAATTGCTCTTCCCATGATAATTCTCTATGGCATCTGCATCTGAGCCACATGAGTGAAAAAGGATGGGAAATTCTGAGTAAGCAAGGCTTACTTGGAAATCACAAGGTGTAAGTTCTTCATTTTTGTGAGCACTATGTCTATGAGAAACAACATCGAACAAAATTCCTAAAGGTTGTGCACACTACAAAGTCCACATTGGAAATACATCCATTCTAACTACTAGGGGTGTTTGAGAGTTCCATCATGGGAGGGGTAAGATACTTCCTCTCCATCATCGATGATTACTTAAGGATGACATGGGTATTAATGATGAAGCATAAATTTGAAGCTTTCAAATGTATCAAGAATTTGATTATTCTTATGAAGTGTCTTAGGGCTGACAATGGCATGGAATTCTATTCTGTGAAATTCAATGAGTTCTGTAAAGATGAAGACATTGCAAGACAACGTACTATATGCTATACTCTGTTGAAGAATGGAGTAGCTAAAAAAAAGAATATTACCTTGTTGAAAAGGGTCAGATGCATGCTATCCAATTAAGGGTTGAATAGGAGTTTCTCGGTTGAGGCAGCCAACATAACATGCTATCTGGTGAATCGTTCACCGTCCAATGCCATAGATTTTAGGAACCCTATTAAGGTATGATCTAACAAACCTATTGAATACTCAATGTTGAAGGTGTTTAGATCTCCAACATATTCTCACATAAGTGAAGATAAATTGGAGCCCAAAGCTAAGAAGGGTGTCTTTATTAGGCTATGGAGATAGACTCAAAGGATTCAGAGTTTGGTCTCTCTAAAAAAAGAAAGGTCATTTTGAGTAGAGATGCATCTTTGATGAACTCTCTATGTTGCATTCTAAATCTGAAGAAGATTCGAGCAAGGGTAAGGATGTCACTAAGAACTTGGAGTTTGAGAGCCCTACTATGAAATTTTAGTAATCAGAAGTAGCTTGAAGCACCTGATGAGACTGATTAGGATCTTTAAATGAAACATCAACATCAAAATTCAGCACCAGTTAAAGAGTCTAACTAGATGAGTTAGAACATCTGAAACAGCAGAAAACCACAACACCTAGAAAGTACCACAGACAAATCAAAGCACCTAAAAGATATGACTTTGATAATATAGTATCTTATGTGCTACAGGCACCAAAAGAAATCGATTCGAACCAACCATTTATCAGGAAGTAATTTTCTATTCTAAGGCTAAGGGGTGCAAATGGACCTTCAAGAAGAAATTTGGGTGGTCCAGTGATGAAGTCACCAGGTATAAAGCACGTCTAGTAGTGAAAGGCTATAGTCAACAAGAAGGAGTGAACTATAATGAGATCTTTTCTCCAGTTGTTCGACATACTTCAATACGTGTTTTACTGGCTCTTATAGCAACTTTGGATATGGAATTGGAGCAACTCGATGTGAAAACAACCTATCTCCATGGAATATTGAAGGAAGACATTTTTCTGCAATAACCTGAAGGTTTTGAGGTACAAGGGAAGGAAAATTTTGTTTGTAGGTTGAAGAGGTCTCTCTATAGGCTAAAACAATCTCCAAGGCAGTGGTACATGAGATTTAATGTGTTCATTATTTCTCTTGGGTACAACAGAAGTTCCTATGATTCATGTGTCTATCATAGTAAGGTAGAGGATGGTTCCCATATCTTTTTGCTACTATATGTGGACGACATGCTCATAGCATCTCAAGACAAGTTTGAAATTCATAATATGAAGTTAATACTTAGTAGTGAATTTGAAATGAAAGATATGTGAGCTGTAAAAAAGATTTTGGGTATGGAGATTAAGAGGAATCGAGTCCAGAAGAATTTTTTCTTATGTAAGAAGGAATATATTCAGAAAGTGTTGAACCATTTTGCGATAGTGTCCGCAAAACCATTTTGTACTCCTTTGACATCATCCATTTGTCTCATTGAACTAAATGTCACTCAGTTAGAATCAAGAAGGGATTACATGTCTTATGTTCCTTATATGAGTGTTGTAGGTAGTCTAATGTATGAAATGGTATGCACAAGATCGAACCTAGCACAAGTAATCAACATGGTGAGTAGTATAAGGTAAACTTGGAAAGGAACATTGGCAAGTTGTAAAACATATATTTAGGTGCCTTCAGGGTACAATTGATATTGGACTGGTCTATCAAGGTGACACATCTTGTTCCCTTGTTGGATATTCAGATTATGACTATGTTGTAGATTTGGATGCATGACAATCTGTGATAGGGTATGCATTCACAAATGGGCAATTCTTTTGTTAGTTGGAAAGCTATATTTCAGCCCACAATTGCCTTGTCCCCTATGTGGATCTACTTAATATAGATTGTTGGGAATAAACAATATTACCTATGGTTCAGAATTGTTATTGAACCAAGGTGGAGACTGTTGGAAGAAAGAATGGACGACACTAAAAGAGGTGACAGGATGACACTACAAGTATCATCAAGTCTAGCCCTCTATGCTGGAATCTATCTTCTGTATAGTGGCATGTCCAGTCTAGTATACCTATGTATTGTCCAGTCTATATTAGTGAGTCTATTAGATGGTTCATTAACAATGTTCTGTGTTGTAACTGTTTTTCGATCATTCTCTTATGTTTGTGTGCTCCTATAAAAGGAGTTCGTTAGCAGGGTTTAGAGAGTGAGAGAAAGAGAGCTTCTAAACTCATCTTCATTGTACTATTTTCTTGTAATTTGCAATAAAACTTCCATTATTGAGTTATCTCTCTTCTCCTTTTATCATCTATTTTCCCTATATATTTTCATTTTTCTCAATCTTAAACCCAACACTTCATAAATAAATATTTTGTTGATTAATATTTATATTATAAGGTTAAGATTTTTATACTAAAAGTTAATTTAAATCCAATTAATGTTTGCTATAAATTTGACTCTATATTTAGAAATTAAATTAAATAAAATGGGAAATAATTGTGCGACTATAATCAACTATATTTTCTTTGAACAATCCTACTTTTTCTACATTTTTGAAAAGTATAAACAATTAATTATGTTTTCTAAATATATATTTAATCTTTTGTTGAAACTTGACATTTTTTTATTGAAATGGGTTGTGTTTATGTTCTAAACTATTACATTTTATTTTATGACTTATTCAATTTAATGACAACTAAAATTAGTTTTAAATTTAAAATTAAGCAAAGATATCTATAAATATATTGTTTTCTAAAGTACTAGTCAATTTTAGTGGACAAGGATGGCGGTGAAGTAGATATTCCCGATCCCAAACAGTACAGGGATAGGTACAAAATTTGATCTCCAATAGAGATCAGCGACGGGGAGGGAGCGGGGATTGAGATAGGGACGAGAAACAATATATATTCCCATTCTACCACATTGTCATGTTTATTCACAATCATCACTCATACATTTTTTGATGTTAAATAATTACAAATTTGGATAAGATTAAAATATGTTAAACTCATTTAGTTATTTTATTTTTTGGTTTAAATTTTATTTAGTGAGTATGGGGACATGAACGAGAACGGAATATCCATCCCTACCTTGTCCTATTCTCATGTATATTCTCAATTATCACTTATACATTTTTTGGTGTCACACACACACACACACACACACACACATATTTATATATATATATATATATATATTATTTTTTCAATTTTAAATTATAAATTTGGATAAGATTAAAATATATTTTAGTCTTTTAATTGTTTAGGTTTCACACCACACACACACAAACACACACACACACACACATATTGTAAGGACCCTCATCATGGCGCGGTTGGTGCTAGATCAACGCTGATAGCGCCAGGGATCTTTGCAAGAAAACCCTGTTAGGGTTGTGGCGCGAGTAGTGCCAGGGCTGGCGCTGATGGCGCCAGAGTCACTGGAACTTGACGCCCAGAGCGTTAGAGCCACGCGAGGGGCGCCAGAGGTTTTCCAGTCCGCGCGGATAGCACCATGGGTGGCGTTGATGGCGCGGAAAGTGGTCTGGAAAACCAAGTTTCACTGGAATTCCACGCGGTCAGCGCCAGTTGTGGCGCGAACGACGCCATAGGTCAGAGGGAGGTTGGCGCTGGTAGCGCCAGTGTGGAGCGGGTGGTGCCACAGGTTCTGGAAGCTGACGCTGGGGCGTGGGAGTGGTGCTGGTGGCGCCACATAAACCGCCATGGTGGCGTGATTAGCGCCAGAGGTGGCGCGATCCACGCCAGACCTCGGGCAGGCCCATTATTAAAGGGCAACTCGCATTTTCTGAGGAAGAAAAACAGTTTTCTTCTTCCTCCATGCCCCAGCCTCCATTAAAGGTGAATCCAAACTTCCTAGGACCTTACATGCTAACCTAAACACCTTCCTATGACCTATAAACTTGAGAGAAACTTTTGGAGAGCCTTAATCCTTCATTTCTGTTCTTGAAAACCCCTTTGTGAGTGAGAAGTGGAATCTCTAGGAGAAGCTCAGAGAACTTGAGTTTGGCGGAGACCTAAGGCGTGTTGAGGACACCAGAGCTCAAGGAACCTGTCTCGAGGTCTTTCTAGTCGCCACTGAGGTAAGAAACTCGAGTTTCTCCGATTGATTTTGAATTTGAGGTTTTCTGGATATTGTGACCCATACTGAGCTGGGGCTAGAATTAGCCCAGGGTCCTGTTCAGAAACTTGTTTAGAACTGTCCAGTGATGAAGGATTAGCTTTCAGTTTTTGAATTGGTGAATTTTGGATATTGGCTCTGTGGATGCATGTGTGGCTGTGTGATAGTCACTTGTGATGGTTTATTGACATGCTAGAGCCTTGATTATGACTGTGTTGAGCCTGAGAGGCAATTTAAACGGTGCTTTGAGTGAAACTCAGACCGTTCCAGTGATATTTGAAATATAGGTTGTGCATTGAGTTTGGGATGACTCAGATGCTTGGTATGCAGCCTTGAGAGCCCTAGTAAAGTATTATGATGGCCTAGTGTGCGCTGGGCTGAAATTGTTGAACCCTAGGATAGGGGAATTCTGTATATGTTATGTTCTGTGTTTGAATACCTGTGGATTGGTTTTGATATTAGTATATGCCTTGATTAGGGCGTGATACTGGAATTGTTGGTGGCGGGAGCCACAGACCAGGGAAAGAACGGCAGAGTGACACTTTGCCAGGTAAGTTTTGAGTCCCTGGGAAATGATTCTCACTTGGTTGCACACTACACTCCAGAGGAGTGGTGGTCATATTCATAATGCATGCATTGGTTGTTGCATACTTATATTGCTCTGTGTACAATTGTGCCTGGTTGTGCTATGAATTGTGAAAGGCATTGAGGGATTCTCTGCCATGTGTTGAGGGCATTGAGGGTTCTTTGCCCAAGGCATTGAGGGATTCTCTGCCATGTGGAGGGCATTGAGGGATTCTCTGCCATGTACTGAGGGTATTGAAGGTTCTCTGCCCAGGCATTGAGTGAATCTCTGCCATGTGGAACGACATTGAGGGTTCTCTGACATGGATGTGGAATAGACTTGATGTGTATGCTTGTCTGATGTTTGTATTGTGAATTGTGAGCCAGGGTGGGGATGATTTCCCAAGAACCCTGAGCTTACTGAGATATGTATCTCACCCAGTGTGGGGATTTGTGATTTCAGGTGACTCTTCGGACAGAAGAGAGCAGTCTCAGGGCAGGAGGCCCGAGTAGAGACATTTCTGCTTGACTGAGAGCAGCAGAAGGAGCTTGATGGCTCAGTTTTGTTTTGGTTTGTTTTGTACCCTGGATAAGGGATGTATAGTTCTGTAAACCCTCGGTGAGGGTAGCTATTCTTTTGTATTGCCACGGTGTGGTGAAAACTCTGATGTATATGGATGTACAGAACTATTACTGACATGATATGAGATGAATTTCCTCCTGAGTATATTGTAAACGTTTACTTATCTGTCTATGTTTATTTATGAGAAACTGGATCAGCAGGGGCGTATGTATGTGCCTTATTTATATGTTTGCTTCGATATATTTGATTCCATACATAATGAATCAAGAAAATCGATTCTATGCTTCCGCTGAGTTATATTTAATGTTAATGAAACGCTTATCTGATATTGTTAATGATAACGCACCGGAAGCCTACGGGCTGTTACACACACACACACACACACACACACACACACACACACACATATATATATATATATATATATATATATTATTTTTTCGGTTTTAAATAATTATAAATTTGGATAAGATTAAAATATATTTTAGTCTTTTAATTGTTTAGGTTTTTTGTTTTAATTACTTTCTAAATTAAAAAATACTTTGACCATTCACATATCTCTATTAGATCAATTTATCATATAATATATTATTAAACACAAAAAATTTATCCTATCTTCTTTTTGTTGTTACGTGTAATATATTAAATTTGAACTCCATATATGATTATTCCTATTTTGCATATATCATGTTTTTTAATATATAATTTAGCATTGTATTTTCTCTTACCATAAAGTTTTCATCCTATTATAATTATAATGTTTTTACTAACCACAAATAAATATAGCTTACAATTTTGTAAGCTATATATTCATCACCACTAGCATATGGATATAGTTGGGTTTGGGGGCAATTGCCCCCACAATAATTTTTATTTTATTTGTAAATGTGTAGTAAAAAACAATCTATCCCATAAAAAACTAGGTATTGTTCTCGTAACATATTTTTAAAAAAGATGAATGCAGAAAATATAAAAAATTAGAAAAGGAAAATAATTTATTCTAATTTTACTACTCGATCCTTTTAGTTTTTAAATCTATAGACAATGATAAAATCATAGAACATTTTCAAAATATAAAAATTTATATAGGATAATTGTAATTTGTAGAAATTTAAGTATTTTAGATTTTTTATTATATTTTATAAAAGCTTGTGATATTTTTTTAAAAAAAAATATACTTCTTTTCACATGCTGAAATATGAAACTCAAACTCCTCAACTAAGAAAAATGTCTTTGGACATAAATGTTGATTCCTTTAATAAAATTGAGCTTAATAAATTGAATATTAAATATGTATTATATTATTTATTTGTCTAAAACATTCAAAAGAAACCAAACCAATTTCACCTGTGCCGAGACACACGGGTATGATGCCAGTTTAATATATAAAGGAAATGAATATGGAAAGCATTGACATCACTGGTTATAATTTTAAAATCACCGCACACAGTATCCAATCATCCTATCTAATTAAGTAATAATAATTGAATAATTTTATTTTTTTCAAATACTCTGTATATACTTCGTATATTTTTCAATATCTTTCTATGACATCATAAATCTTATTATATTTATATTTTTTTCTCTTTTCTTTTTCTTTTTCAAATATTTTCTAACTGTTACTTTGTTTTTAAGTCCAGCAAATTTCCGTCCCTTATATTGTGTATAATTTATTGGAAAGACTTAGTTTACTTTATAAAAGAAAGGAGCATGGGAAAAATTGGCATCATCCAGTCGGCCACGCCTCATCATCCGGTCGGCCACGCCTCTAACTACTACATTTTTATATCAATTAAAAATGAAAAATATGAACAGAATCCCCATCATTGCATTAGATCTGAGAACAGAATTGCATTTTTTACCGCACACCCTCATAGCATAGCAATAGCATATCCATATTATATTTATACTCTATACTAGGCTTAAGAAAAACGCAGTGCGTGAGATACACGGTCAACACTACCATCCTAATACATTGCATATTTAGATTAGACTTGAAAACAGAGTTGTATTTTCTACCGCACACACCCATAGCGTAGCAATAGCATATCTATGACTTTTACTTGTTCTTCCTCTTTTTCTGTTACCAAAAAATATGATGTTTTCATCAGCTTTAGAGGAGAGGATACTCGCGCTGACTTCACTAGCCATCTTCATGCTGCTCTGCGCAGAAATAACATCGATACATACATAGACTACAGGATCCACAAAGGTGAAGAGATCTGGGTAGAAATCATGAAAGCCATCAAAGAGTCCACTCTCTTCTTGGTTATCTTCTCAGAGAACTATGCGTCTTCTAGTTGGTGCTTGAATGAACTCATCCAACTAATGAAATGCAAGAAACATGAAGATGTTGATGTTATTCCTGTGTTCTACAAAATAGACCCATCTGAGGTACGCAAACAAAGTGGGAGTTATCACATGGCATTCGCAAAACACAAGAAGGATAGAAAGGTGACTGAGGATAAGATGCAAAAGTGGAAGAACGCTCTCTATGAAGCAGCCAATTTATCAGGCTTCCCTTCTAAGGCCTACAGGTGCATTTCGTGTCAGATATAGAACCTGTTTGAATAAACTTGTTTAGAAGTATTTTTAAAAGAAAAAAATAAAAAAAAATGAGATCAACTTTTTCAAAATCAAAAATAAGTTTTGTATTAGTTAATTTTTATAAGCTCATTAATATAACTTCTCTAAAAGATGAGATGACATTTACTAATGAGCTAATGAAAATCTCATTTTAACTTATGGAGGAGCTCATTTTATTTTTTTCTTACTTTCTTTCTCTAGAAATACTTCTAGAAAAGTTTACATCCAAACAGGTCATATTATAATGCTTTTGCTTTTATTTTTATAAATTCTAATGTTTAAGGATTATTTTCACATACTACAAATAACTCGTGTCTATAAGCAAACCTAAAACCACTTAAATGTAAGTAATTTTACAAGACAAAGTGATGTAGCTAAACATAAGAGAAAAGGAAACGAGGATTCAATGTCTGGCTGATTTCTAAGAATGCTGAAGGTTGAAAATTGTGAAAATCTCAAATTTTGTTGACTCCACAACTGTCATCCCAAGAAGGTTTAAGTACATATAAATAGAAAAATACTAATGCACCAGAAACTCTAAAGGAAGGAATAATAAAATGCTTAAAAGGCCCTTACATAAAGAATATAGCAAAAATACCCCCTAAAAATATGATAAAAGATAAAATTGTCATTTTCACCTTTTAAAGAATGTGGTCTTGCTCAAAAATTCATTTCTATGCGAAAAAGTGTACTCATTCATAAAAAACGAACACATATGACTTTTAGGTCAACCCTGGTCAACTCTACATTGCATCATTCTCTACAGGGTGGAGAAGATTTGTCCTAGAATTAGAACCATCTCATCGCTAGAAAAACCATCACCAAAATAAGGAATGGGGTGAATAACATTGAAAACATCAGTAGTATGAATATGACTCAGAAGTTGCAAATGATAAGCATTCTGGTTGATCCTCTCATTAATCTCCAGAGGCCCAATTTTGCAAGCAACAAGCTTGTTATATTCATCATGAGTAGGAAAATGATCTTTAGTTAAGATAACCTAGACAAAGTTGCCAACAACAAAGTCCACATATCGGTGCTTCCGGTTAGCCTACAACTTTATTTTCAGTTCAAGCTTTCAAGTAAGCATGAGTCTATTCATGCACCTAGCAAAGTTGGGAGATGAACTCCTCAGCGATGATATGGAAACGCACTTGACTAGGGATAGTCAATAAGTCAAGGAGGGCATAAGGAACCATGCCATAAATAACGTGGAAAGGACTATGCACGGTACTACGATTAACATGGTAGTTATAATAACCTAGGCTTTTATAAAAGAAAATAAAAGAAATAAAAATTTCAAATTGATAAAATTCCGTCGCAAAAGTCTTAGTAACGGATTTAGCGACAGAATTAGCGACGGAATTAGCGACGGAGTCTGGCGCCAGGAGCGCCAGAGTGGCGCCAGGAGCGCCACAGGTGCTGGAAGTTGGCGCCAGGAGCGCCAAAGTGGCGCCAGGAGCGCCACAGATGCTGGATTTTGGCGCTAGGAGCGCCAGGATGGCGCCAAGGGCGCCAGATACATCGTATGTTGGCGCCAGGAGCGCCAGGATGGCGCCAAGGGCGCCAAATGCACTGGAAACTGGCGCCAAGAGCGCCAAAGTGGCGCCAAGGGCGCGGCATGTCGGTTAGGCCACCTATAAGAGGCCAAATCGTGAATTTGCAGAGGAAAACACTGTTCCTCTTCCTCCTTGACCCCAGACAGCCATTAGAGCACCCTAGAAGCTTCATATCTTCCTCCTAAAGCCATAACACACCTCCTAATCACTTCTAAACTTGATTTGAATCACATAGAAGCCAAAATCCAGCCAAGTTAGTGGGAGAACTCCAATTTCTTTGAGTTTCTTGAAGGGAGCTGAGTTTAGAAGGAGACAAAGCTGGTTTAAGGACACTGGAGCTAGGAGAAATCCTTCTCTGGCCTTTCTTGATTGATTTACGGTAAGAAACTCAGCTTATAACCGATGAATTGGTGAAATGAGAAATGTAGAGTATCGGTAGTTATATGATAATAGGGCTGGAATTAGGCTTAGGGTCTGTAGAGAGATGTAATCAGGAGGTTGTTCTGAGCCATATGGCATATTGAAATTTCATTTGTGATGAAATTGGCATTTGGCTCTGGGTAGGAATATAGGGGTGCAAATGGGCGGTATTCTGGCCTTATCTTCCATGCATGCTGCGTTACTCTGATATTGTATAATGTGAATACGCCGGGTGCACACGGGGTGTTACAGTAGTGAGCAAATTCAACTTGACAGAGTTTAACATCCCAAGACTTCAAGTGAACATCCCAAATTTTGTAGCAAGTTACCAAGGGAATGATAAACCACTTCAGTATTTTCGTTAGTTTGTGGATGGTAATTAAGCACTGCTAAAGTTGAGCTTGGTGTTAACTGAACGCCACAAATTTCTCCAAAAAAGACTGAGGAATTGTGTGTCACGATCAGAGACAATGAAAAGTGGGTAGACTGTGCAAATGGAAAATCTCAAAGAATGTTGAGCAACATTAACAAAATTTGTAGTATGTTTGCAAGGTATAAAGTGTGCCATTATGGAGAAGCGATCCACCACAAGAGAAATGGAATTATGTCCATGCTAAGTATGTGGGAGGCCCAAAATGAAGTCTATACTAATATCCATAGTTATCAATCTTGGATCAGTCATCACCTTAGTCGGGTTACTAGGTCACTAAGTTTTTGGTCAACCAAGTTTGTTCTATATTACAAAAATTAAATAATTCATAAGTGTTGGGAAACCGAGGGGTAAACATTGGGGAGATTTTCAGCATTGGGCCACCAAGCAAACCATATAAGATAACTTGACACTACACTTTAATCCAAAACCTTAATGTCATTCCTTCATTAATATGGTGCTCAACCTTCCCATTCTTACCCTATGTTGGATTTTACCTCACACTTGTACTCCAATAGTTTCTCCCTCAAGTGTGAGTCTCTTTCACATGATAGTTTCCCCTCGGGCAGAAGCTATTTTGAATTTACAAGTATCCAATTATGACCTTTAGAACTTGATCGCGACTACCCTATCTCTCACAGCCATAGCCACCAACATGCTCTAGCACTTTGCATCGTCGCAACACTCTCCATGCATGGACTCATCTCAGTAGGAAGACTTTTGATACAAGAGATCCCAATGTCCATGGATCCACTACCGCCATCTTACTTGTTTGAGTCGATTACTAGTTGAACAATCGACACTAATATCAATTGTTGTGCACCTAAGAAGGGTTAAACCTCGAGGAGATTTTAACCTATGGACCGTAAGTAACAACATAAGTGAGTTTGACACCACACTTTAATTCAAAATCTTAAGGCTCAGGTTTATGGGTAAATCCTTCATTTATATGGTGTTCAACCTTCCCATTCCTACCCAATGTGAGACTTCACCTCATACTTGTGTTTCATCAGTCTTTCTCTCAAGTGTGAATGTCTTTCACATGGTAGTCTCCCCCTCAAGTGGAAGCCATTTTCAATCCACGAGTATCTAATTGTGACACTTAGAGCTTGATCATAGTTTCTCCAGCTTGCCTAGCCATTGTCGCCAACATGCTCTAGTACCTTGCACCGTCGCAAAATGTGCAAAACTTTCTACCTAGCTTCCATGCATGCACTAACCCGCCACGATGGCTTTCGATACAAGAGATCACTATTTCCATGGATCCACTACCCCCATTTACTCTTATGAGTTTGGCAACAAGTCGAACCATCGACTCTAATATCAATTGTTGTGAAATTCAGGGGAGTAAACACAAAGGAGATTCTCACCAATGGGTTATGAGTAACCATATAAGTGAACCTTGACACCACATTTTAACACAAAACCTTAATGCTCAAGTTTACAGGTCTTACCTCATCTATATGGTGCTCAATTTGCTCAATTTTCCCAGGTCTACCCAATGTGGAACTTCACCTTACAATTGTACTCCAAAATCTTTCCTTGAAGCGCGAGTCTCTTCTACATGGTAGTCTCACCCTCAAGTGGAAGTCATTTTCAATCCACAAGTATCCAATGGTGACCCTTAGAGCTTAACTGTGGATATACCAGCTCATGTAGTCCTTCCTGCCAACATGCTCTAGTACCTCGCACTGTAGCAACACCTACAGGACCCGTTGCCTGGCCTCCATGTATAGACTCATCACACTTTACTAGAACTTAAGGCTCAAGTTTATCATTCTTTCCTTCACTTCACTTATATGGTTCTCTACCTTCGTTCCTACCTAATGTGCCATGTTTTCTTTTCCAATGATTTTCCAAGGGGAAATACCCATTTTATTAAATTATTTCTCACTAGTAAATTATTTAGTATCTATATATTTATATAATACACATTTTTAATTTAGTATCAATATATGTTTATTTATTTTCAATTATGTTATATTGTTGTTTGTCACTGTTATAATATTATTGTTAGAATTTAACTTAATAAATATAATAAATAAATTAATAGTGATTTCAAATATAAAATATAATATTTCTAATTATTATATTTGATAATTATTTTTCATTCAATTTTCATCACCACAAATAATTGTTATAACTGTAATCAAATATCATATGCTAATAATTTATATATAGTACGACACTTAATTAAAAATTTAAAGTACTTTTAGGGACCAAAATGACAGTAGGTAGTTAAGTTCAGGAACCAAAATGTCAACTAGTGGTTAAGTTCAAGGGAAAAAATGACAATAAGTTGTTAAGTTTCGAGACCAGATCAAAAAGTCAATTTTTTACACGTAGATAATACATGACAACCGTCAGCTGCCATTTCATCACCAAAAGTGTTGTATAGGCACAACCGTTTGACCTAACAAAGAAAACTAATAGCAAGACTAATTTGTCGCACTTTTTGCAAATTTTTGGACAAAATTTAATTTTCCATTTTTCAAGGACCTACTTGTCAACGCCTAACAAATTCAAGGATAAAAATGAGTATTTATTTAAAGGAGATTTTTTTAAGATGAGTCACCCATCTGATTCACTAAATGTGTTTGGGTCATCAGTTGTTCCAAAAAAGTGATCGAGTCAAATCGAGTTGAATTGGGTCATATGCATATCCAATCTGAAGACCAACTCAGACTGGTCACATGATTGGGTCCCAGTCCAACCCAAGACTAATAACACTACTAATATTTTCCCAAGGGTGAGTGGGTATAGGCACGGGTAAGTATAGTCCAGTATTGGTGGTTGTACCCTTGGAAATTTGGCAAACACGACATCGATCAATGAATCTGCTGACAATTTTGCGCAAATTGGGCCAGTAGTAATAGTCATAAACAAGGCATAGGGTGCGATTAACATGACCTTCATAGTGCAGTTCTTGGATGATTTTCAAATGCATACTACTCTGTGGGGTGCAGAGTTGAAGGCCATGAAAAGAAAAGCATACTGTAAAACAAACTTTGTGGGTTCATCAATTTGTATATTCAACAATATTGCAATAAAGAAAGGGTCAGCAATATATAACTTCAGGAGGGAATCAAAGCCAAGTACTTGGATGTGCATCTCAGCAAGTAAGATATGATGAGTGGATGACGACTGAGGACATCAAAACCATCCTATTAGAAGCCTGGATTTGTGCTCTATGACAAATGTGAGCATGCTAAGAAGCATGACATGCGGAAACATTTCCCAGGCTACCAAGATATTATAGGGTATCATGATCGTTGAAAAAAACAAATTCCCAGTGGAAAAGATAATGGCGTCAATGTTTGACTGCTTGAAATTGGGCATAAAATTCCACATCATTAGTATTGTAGCAAAGTTTAGCCCAAAAGGTTTCTCGCTAAAGAAGGCAATTGGACGACTGGATTGGCTTAAAACAACACCAATACCAGATTTAGAGGCATCACAGTGAAGCTCAAATGGTTACGAAATCGATGCATTGAGAGTAGGCGATTGGGGCTGAGGAGGAAGAGTTAGGGTAGGGCGGAGAAGAGATCAGACCAGTGCGGGGTAAGCAGACTTGATGCAAAGTTCAGCGACATCATTGATAGAGACCTACTTCATGTTGAATAAACTTAAATATTAGTTTTAATGGGTTTAATTTAGTAGTTTTTTGTTTTAGGAGAATGAAAGGTCAAGAGTCAACAATGATGGTAGTTTATTGGTATAAATGACTATAATGGGTTTTAATTGTAGTTTATGTCTATGAATGACTATAATGGGTTTTGATTGTGGTTTATAGCTATTAATAAAATTTAAGTCTTTAAATTCTTAAAGAGAAAATTATAGCTTATAAATGGAACATTGTATTGTTTGACAAAATGAGAAAAAAAAAGAGAAAAAGAGAAAGAAGTTAAATAAATCTTTTTCTAAAAGTTGTTTTCTCCACAAGCTCTCACGGCATAATTTTTTTCTATTCTACAAATTGGTATTAGAGCCAATGGTAAGTATGACCAACAATGTGCCGCTGCCCCAACAAACGAAGGTGAACTATGAAAATTGGAGCGTCCAAATGGAAGCTCTTCTCGGGTCTCAAGATGATTGGGAGGTGGTCCAAGAAGGTTTCAAAGAACCGACAACTACCACGGGATATACGATGGCTCAACACAAGTTGTTGAAAGAGACACAACTGAAAGATAAGGCGGCTTTGTACATGTTGTTCCGAGCTGTTGACGAGTCGGGCTTTCAGAAGATTGCGAGTGCGACAACTTCAAAAGAAGCGTGGGACATTTTGGAAAATGTCTAAAAGGAGCTGACCGGGTTAAACAAGTCTGCCTTCAAAATCTTCATGGCGAGTTGGAAGGCATGAAGATGAAGGAATCAGAAGGGGTCTCTGACTACATCATGCGCGTACAAACTGTGGTGAACTAACTCAACCGAAACAAAGAAGCGTTAACTAATGCGTGAGTCGTGGAGAAGATTTTGAGGTCATTAACCGACAGTTTCTAGAATTTCATATGTGCTATAGAAAAGTCAAAGGACCTAACAACACTCACGGTCGATGAGCTTGATGGTTCTCTCGAGGCACACAAACAACGTAAAATGAAGAAGAAGGAGGAGACACTCGAACAAGCACTTCAAACCAAGCCATCAATCAAAGATGAAAAGGTACTTTATTCTCAAAACTTTCAAGGTGGCGGTCAAGGAGATGGTCGCGGTGGTAGAGGCTGCGATCAAGAAGGGTATTATGAGGAGAAGGAGCAATCAAACCAACAAAATTGGCGTAGAAAAGGACACGATCTTGGGAGAGTTATCGGTCGAATTATTCCAACATTAAGTGCTACAAGTGTGGAAAATATGGTCACTATGCGAAGGATTGCAACTCCGATAAGTGTTACAATTGTGGCAAGGTGGCACATTTTACGAAAGAATGTCGAGTTGAGAAAAAGGTGGAAGGGACAACCAACCTAATCACGGAAGATGAGGAGGCGAAAGAATATTTTCTTTTGATGTCACACAATGAAGTCAACACCAACAAAGACACGGTGTGGTACCTTGACATGGGTGCAAGCAACCATATTGTATGTCTTTTGACAGATTTCGAGAATATAAGTTTTGAAGAGGCGTTGTAAGACAAGAAGAGACAAGTATTTTTGTGTCACATGAGGCATATGAAAAGGAGATTTTGAAGAAGTACAAGATGACATGTTGCAACCCGGTATCAACACCAATGAAACCTGGTGCAAAACTCTCGAAATTCGATAGAGGAGAATGAGTCGACTCAAGCAAATAATTGAGTTTGGTGGGAAGCCTTCGCAATCTCACATGCACAAGGCCGGACCTTTTGTTAAGTGTTGGCATTGTAAGTCGATTCATGGAGGAGTCGATTTATTTACATTGGAAGGCGTTGAAGCGAATCCTACAGTATATCCAAGGAACAGTGTCACTCAGGTATCTATTCGAATGTGGAAGATTACAAGTTGATTGGGTACTCTAACAACGATTGGTGCGGAGACTTAGACGATAAAAAAAGTACATCAGAATATGTGTTTTTTTTTATGGGTAACATGGCATTTACTTGGCTTTCAAAGAAGCAACCGATCATGACACTCTCGTCATGTGAAGCTAAATATGTGGCAGCGTCATGGTGTATATGTCATGCAATATGGCTCAAAAATCTGTTGGGCAAGATGGAGCAACAATAACTCGGTGCGACTGTGATACGAGTTGACAATAAATCAACAATTGAGTTGGCAAAGAACCCTGTGAATCATGAGAGAAGCAAACACATTGACATTCATTTTCACTTCACCCGAGATCATGTGAAGGAAAGAAGTGTGGAATTAGTGCATGTGGCAAGTCGGGATCAAGTCACGGATATCTTCACGAAACTGCTACCGACGATACTTCTCGACAACTGCAAGAAATTGATCAGCATGAAGCCTGGCAGAAGCATTTAAGTTTACGTGAGAGTTTTGTTGAATAAACTTAAATATTAGTTTTAATGGGTTTAATTTAGTAGTTTTTTGTTTTAGGAGAATGAATGGTCAAGAGTCAACAATGATGGTAGTTTATGACTATGAATGACTATAATGGATTTTGATTGTAGTTTATGGCTATGAATGACTATAAGATTGTGGTTTATGGCTATTAATAGAATTTAAGCCTTTAGATTCCTGAAGGGCAAATTATAACTTATAAATAAAACATTGTATTGTTTGACAAAATGAGAAAAAGAGAAGAAAAAGAGAAAGAAGTTGAATAAAGCTTTTTCTAGAAGTTGTTTTCTCCACAAGCTCTCACGGCATAAATTTTTTCTATTTTACACTTCAGCGGAGTAGAAGAACACACAATTATCTTTGTAGGTTTCAGTGGGAAAAAGAGAAAGGTTTGAAGGAGTGGTGTGACACACTAGTAAAAGGGGACAAGTAAAAACAAATTAGGGTTAAAAATGACTACCTTAGAGAGGTTATTTTCTTACACTTAAAAAAGTAAGTTTGACAGACAAGTCATCACTTAACTAACTATAGGGAACCAAAATAATACTTCAAATATATCAAAGACTCAAAACAATACGAAAACTTAATAAGGATCGAAAACAAGAATAGTTAATTTATTAGAAACTAAAACACATTTAAGCTTAAAAGAAAAAGAAAGAAACAAAAGAAAAATTTAAAATCTATGTGGGAGTTTAAAGGGTGTTGTTATATTTCAATATTAAATTATAAAATAAAGGGATATAGTATCATCAAATGAAATTAAAGAAAAAATGGGATATTTTACAGCTACTTTTAAAATTTCTAATGTTTTTTGTGTCAGCTTTTAAAATTTCTAATGTGTTATGCCATTTTCTTGATCAATTAAAACTTTGAGGAAAAATGCAAGTAACACCATAGTGTGGCCATACACCATAGAGAACAAACTACCGCAATGGAGTACCATAGAAATCATTGTATTCATTTGAATAATATGCTGAACGAGTGTGTTTACATGCTATTTATAGAGCTTGTTAGAAGTGGTAACTAACGATCTAACATTTAACAAACTAACAAATTTCGATTAAGGAAACAAAGTGACCTTTAACACGATGTACACTATTATTTAATGATCTTACATTCTTTTACTTTAAGCATGGAGGAAGTTTTAATTTACCCGTTTGTTATCTCTTCTCGAGGAATCTAGTGGTGTATAAAAGTAGTTGTCTCCCGTAAAAAGAAAAGGGTGGTTGTCCTTAAATCCAATTTTTATTTTCTCAATATTGATTTATTTTCATTAAAAGTTTAGTTTTATTTACTAAGTCATTATATATAACTTGCTACTTTTATTTAATCTTTGTAAATATAGGACGGAATCTAACATGATTGAAGATATTATCAAAATTATTTTGCAAAAACTCAATCACAAGTACCCAAATGACTTTAGAGGCCAATTCGTATATGATGAAAACTATGGAAGCATTGAATCATTACTGAAAATTTATTCAGAGGAAGTTCGAGTCATTGGAATTTGGGGCATGGGAGGTATTGGTAAGACAACTATTGCTGAGGTTATTTTTCATAAGATTTCATCTCGGTATGAAGGCCGTTGCTTCTTAAAAAATGTGGCAGAGGAATCAAAAAGGCATGGCCTAAATTACATATGCAAAGAACTTCTTTCTAAGTTACTAAGGGAAGATCTTCATATTGACACTCCTAAGGTGATACCCTCTATCATTACAAGAAGACTCAAGCGTAAGAAAGTTCTTATCGTACTGGATGATGTGAATACCTCGGAACTTCTTGAAAATTTGGTTGGAGTGGGTCGTGACTGGCTTGGAGCTGGTAGCAGAGTCATTGTGACAACCAGAGATAAGCATGTAATTATGTGTGAAGTTGTTGACAAAATTCATCAAGTCAAGAAAATGAACTTTCAAAACTCCCTTGAACTTTTCAGCTTAAATGCCTTTGGCAAAACCTATCCTCAAAAGGGATACGAGGAATTATCAAAAAGAGCAATGGGTTATGCCAAAGGAATCCCTTTAGCTTTGAAAGTTTTGGGATCATTGCTTCGTTCTAGAAGTGAAAATGAATGGGATAGTGCACTAAGTAAATTGAAGAAAATTCCCAATCCAGAAATCCAGGCAGTGTTCAGATTGAGTTATGAAGGATTAGATGATGATGAGAAAAACATTTTTCTTGACATAGCTTGTTTTTTTAAAGGGCAAAGAAGAGACCGTGTAACAAAAATATTAAATGACTGCAATTTTTCTGCAGACATAGGAATAAGAAGTCTTTTAGACAAAGCTCTTATCACTATTACATCAGATAGTAATTGCATAGATATGCATGATCTGATACGTGAAATGGGTAGAGAAGTTGTTCGTGAAGAATCCAAGAAAAACCCTGGGCAACGCAGTAGATTGTGGGATCCTGAGGAAGTCATTGATATATTGACAAATAATGGAGTAAGTGAATGATATCTTGGCTTGCATTTCTAAACACCTGTCTTTGTATTGAAAAACGGCAAATTATTACAAAAGATGTAACACTAATTTTAATTTTTATTTGTTAGGGAACTGATACAGTTGAAGGAATATGGTTAGATATGACTCAAATTTCATATATAAATTTAAGCTCCAAAGCATTCAGAAAGATGCCAAACATGAGATTACTTGCTTTCCAATCCCCCAAAGGAGAATTTGAGAGAATTAATTCAGTGTACCTTCCAAAGGGTCTTGAATTCTTACCTAAAAATTTAAGATATTTGGGGTGGAATGGATATCCATTAGAATCTCTACCATCAAGTTTTTGCCCTGAGAAGCTTGTTGAGCTTTCCATGTCATATAGCAATCTGGAAAAACTTTGGCATGGAGTACAGGTACGCATCATTCACATATCGATTATGTATTTATATTTCAGTTTTGCTTTTGATAGAAATTGAAGTCTCTTTCTATAAAAAAATGAATTTAAAAAAAAAATCCAAGCAAATGTCCTTACTTGTTTGGTCTATTATATTGATGCAGAATTTGCCAAATTTAGAGAGAATTGACCTTCATGGCTCCAAGCACCTTATGGAGTGTCCAAAGTTGTCTCATGCACCAAATCTTAAATATGTGACTTTGCGTAGTTGTAAAAGCTTGCCTTATCTTGATGAATCAATTTGCTCTCTCCCGAAGCTTGAAATTTTAAATGTGAGCGGGTGCACATCGCTTAAGAGCCTTAGCAGCAACACTTGGCCACAATCTCTTCGAGCCTTGTTTTTAGTACAATCAGGTTTGAATGAACTGCCCCCATCAATTTTGCAAATCAAGAATCTCAATATGTTTTCTTTTTTAATTAATAATGGTCTTGCGGATCTTCCTGAAAACTTTACGGATCAAATTTCGATTTCTGAGTCAAGGAAACACAAATGCGATGTTTTCTTCGTCTTACATAAGTTAATGACTAACTCTGGCTTCCAGTCAGTAAAACGTATAATATTTTACGACTGTCCAAGGTTGTGTGAAATCCCAGACAACATCTCCTTGTTATCATCATTGAAAAACTTATGCTTATATCGTTGTGCCATCATAAGGTTACCAGAAAGCATTAAGTATCTTTCAAAACTAATAGTTCTTGAAGTTGGTGAATGCAAAAAACTTCAATATATACCTGCAATACCACGATCCCTTCAGTTCTTCCTTGTCTGGAACTGCCAATCTCTTCAGACAGTGTTAAGTTCAACAATTGAATCATCCAAAAGACCCAACTGTGTTTTCCTGCTCCCTAACTGTATAAAATTGGATGAACATTCATTTGATGCAATTTTGAATGATGCCATTGTTAGGATTGAACTTGGATCAAAAACATTGCCAGCAACAGAATTAGAAAATGAAGATGCATCCTTGGAGAATGAGGATGGTGATTTTTATTATTTTCAATTAGCAAGAAATGGTAAGATTTGCTACTGTTTACCAGCTAGAAGTGGCAAAGTTCGAGATTGGTTCCATTGCCACTTTACACAAGCTTTGGTCACTGTTGAACTTCCCCCTAATTTATTGGGCTTTGTTTTCTACTTTGTTGTTTCTCAAGTCCAATCATGCAACATTGGATGCTATGGAAGTATTGGATGTGAATGCTACTTGGAGACTAGCCGGGATGAAAGGAAGAATATATCAAGTTTCTTTGTACAAGAAAATATCTTGTCTTGTCTTGATCCTCCGTTTGGATTTCCGGAAGATCACGTATTTATATGGTATGATGCACAATTTTGCAAGCAGGTAATTGAAGTAATTAAAGAGAGGAAAGCCATTAATGAGAAGAGCACCACTTATCATCCAAAGATTACATTTAAATTCTTTGTTCAAACCGAAAATAACAACGATGAAGTGGCTATAAAAGAGTGTGGGTTTCGTTGGATGTATTCCTTTGAAGAAGGAGGATGCAAATCGAAGGAAAGCAGGGAAATTCTTGAAGTAGAAGCCAGTGTTGTCCAAAATAAAGTCAAGGAATCTGAGTCTAATAAGCAAGAAACATTTCCTCCAACAAAAGAATTTAAGCAACGTGTCTTCAAAACTTCAAACTTTGAAGCAGAAGAAACTGAAGACTTGAGGTAATCTTCCTAAATATCTTTATACTGATAGGGTACTTAATTTTGTTCACAATGCATATGTTGTTGCTATTGCATTTTCAATTACAGCAAAATAAGCTTCATAGCATTTATATGTAGAAATATTGGTATTTATGAACAGTTGTCTTCTTGAAGAACTCTTGCATATTGGATTTGGTGGAGACCTCATATAACAAGATGAAATTGTGATTCCACTCTGTTGCAATATGAAGATGTACAAGCAAAAGGATGGAGAGGCATAGGTAGGGTATGAATATGGTAGTATGATAATGCATTAAGTCTTTTTTATTGTTCTTGGTCATTTTTAGGATCAATGCAAAACTCTTTACTTTTACACTGTTATTTATACGCTTATTTTTTTTAAGTAAGAAAACAACAAAAATATATCAATGCAAAACTCTGTACTTTTACTCTGTTATTTTATACTCTTATTTTTTTAAGTAAGAAAACAACGAAAATGTATCAATGCAAAACTCTTTACTTTTACACTGTTATTTTATACTCTTATTTTTTTTAAGTAAGAAACAACAAAAATATATCAATGCAAAACTCTTTACTTTTACACTGTTATTTTATACTCTTATATTTTTTTAAGTAAACAACAAAAATATATTTCATTTCATGCTCTTTACTTTTATCTTCTCTATGAAAAATTATAATATAAGAATAAAGTCAACATGACAATGTTGAAATAACAAAATACTTTTAGCACAAGGGTATAGAAAGAAATGACCAGGAAATTTACACTTTGTACGCTAGCTAGATTATTTAGAGATATAGTTATGCAAGGTAAGAGCCTTTCCAAGGAAAAACCTATCACTAAAAGCACAAAGTGACAAAACCCATATTTTTAAACTCAGCCATATATGTTATTTATTTTCTTTTTGTTTCAATTTAGTCTGCATTTAATTTTTATTGTGTAAGAATTTTTCATCTTCATCCTAAACTTAAGTTAGTTTTTCACTTTCATATGCTAAACCCACCCACAATTGTGCATACACTCTTCATTATTGTATACCAAAAAGAAATAGGACTAAATTAGTTGTTGTAATCGAGGGGGGTAAACATAGGGGAGATTTTCATTAACGGACCATGAATAACCATATAAGTGAACCTTGACACCACACTTTAATCCAAAACCTCAAGGGTCAAATTTATGGGTCTTATCCTTACTTATATGGTGCTCAATTTTTCCAGTTCTACCAAATGTAGGAGTTCATCTCACACTTGTACTCCAACAATCTTCCCCTCAAGCGTTAGTCTCTTCCAAATGGTAGTCTCACCCTCTAGTGGAAGTCATTTTCAATCCACAAGTATCCAATGGTGGCCCTTAGAGCTTAACCGTGGCTGTCCCAGCATCGTCTAGTCATTGTCACCAACATGCTCTAGTACCTTGCACCGCTGCAACACCTGTAGGAGCCGCTGCCTAGTCTTCATGCATGGACTCACCCGCCAGAAAGACTTTCGATAAAAGGGATTCTATGTCCATGGATCCACCGCCAACTCCATTATATACTCGTCTAAGTCGGTATCCAAGTTGAACCATCACCTCTGATTGATACCAATTGTTTGAGGGGGTAAATACCAGAGAGATTTTCACCAATAGGTCACCGAGCAAACCACATAAGTAAACTTGACACCAATCCTTAACCTATAACACTAAGGCTCAAATTTATTGGTCTTATCCTCATTTATATGATGCTCAACCTTCCTATTTTCTACCTGATGTGAGACTTCACCCCACACTCGTACTCTAACAATCTTCCCTGCAAGTGTGAGTCTCTTCCACATGGTAGCCTCCCCCTCGAGTGAAAGTCATTTTCAATATATGAGTATCCAATGGGGTTTGATAGAGCTTAAATATAATTGCCCCAACATCGTCTATCCATTATAGCCAACATGCTCTAGTACCTTGCATAGACGCAACACCTGTGGGATCTATGATGCATAAAATATGTTAGGCTCACATAAAGGCAAGTGTACCATATGCAATAGTAATAATGGACTCCAAAGTTCGGATATCGAACTCAAAGGACTAGTTGTATTCTCAATTAGTTATGTTCATTAAACTAACAATAGAGATGATTAAAAATGAAAATTTAAATATTTTTATGGTTTTGGTTTTTATAAGAAAGCAATTAAACGAAAACAAAGAAATGTTTAAGTGATGATAAGAATGACCAGGGGTTATGATGCACTAGTACCAATTTCTTCCAAATCCTAGTCCTAATGAAATTCCTTTCCTAGTTAATTATTGATTTCCAAAATTAACTAAACTCAATGATCAATGTTAGAAGATGTTCTTTGCCTTAAATCAATACTCCAACGATCATGGATCTATCAATTTAAGTCAAAGGATAAAATCAATTTTAGGGATGATTAATTAAAGATCAACTAATCTATCAGAGATTGCCTAAACAATTTGATCATGCAATTTGGTATAAAATATTCTCTACCTAGTTCTATCAATTATATGAAGATGATCACTACTATGCAATCAATTGAGTATTAGAATGGTTGGTTCCAAATAAACATTAAAATAAGGAAGATAATTAATTAACACAAAACAATGAGGATTTTCATTAAGAACAAGGAGAAGGGTACAAATGGACAATTACATCATAATCCCCGTATTAGGGAAACTAGCCACTAATGACTCATGATCAGAGTAAAACCAACAAGCCTATAAAGAGTAAACATAGATAGGAATGATGATCATGATCCCAGCATCATTGTCCACGCTCTTTAGTTCTCAAAAGCCCTCAAGGTTCTCTCAAATTCATAAAAGATAAGAATAAAAGTTAATCATATTTTTACAAAGTCTAGAGACCTATTTATAGCTTCTTAAAGATATCTCACAAAAAGGCACACGACAGCAGTGGTGAATCCACCACGATCGTAGTCAAGAGTAACGCTGAAGCCTTGGGCCATTATGGATTGACCATGACCCTCTTAGTTGACCACGATCCTCATAAGTTGACCACGACCCTTATGATTTGACAACGGCCCTTGTCAGATCTTGATGTTGCTCTGGAGGGGTTGTTATCACTATATTGTGGTCGTGCTAATTATCACAGTCGTGGTCAATGTACCACAGCCGTGATCAAGTACAGAGTCTTCAAATCTTCATAAATTTGTGTAATTTTCAACTCTTTCACTCAATTGAGTGGTTATACTTTTGCAACACAAAACTAATGTCAAAATGTGAGTTCTGCCCAAAAAATGCATGCAAAATGACACAAAATATCACTCCGAAAGTGACTTATAATCCCACTGCCTAACCCCGTGCATGGACTCACTCGTCATGAAAACTTTCGATACAAGAGATCCCTGTAGTAAAACTCCAACATTAGCATTGCCATCTCAAATTCAAATTGGCCGTCATGAAGATTAAAATTGCATTTACCTATAGTAACTTCAAGACTTTATAATGAAATGTGGATAGGTTGTGTCTTCACCTGTATTTGTCTGTAATGTTTAGTTCATGAAAGCATGCTTAGGACAGGTGATAAGTTTGTATGGTTTATTGATACTACATTCCTTGGTCGCTTCATTATTCATATTAAATTTCTCGACCTGAAGGCCTTCCGTCCAAATGCATGAGTCCCTTAATCATTATTATATTTATATGATAATGATATTGATGTAAATAATAATTTTATAATCTATGCATAAATGTAATGGTGTTTGTTTTTTCCTCTAAATATCCATCTGTTTATAATATATTGGTTTAAGTTACTTGCTAAGCATTGAGCAGCTAGAAATCATGTTCTTCATCTGATCAATTGCATCATCTCAAGGGAAACTTTGACCTAGTATTAGATTGTTTCTTCTTAACCTTTGACAGTTTCTTTTGAAAATCAAGGTGGAGAAGCCAGATTTCTATGGCCACCTGATTGAAAACTGTAAGCTGTTTGCATTCAATGCCTGTCTCGCGCATATGCTTGATGAGGATATACATGCTGACCTCACCATTATCACTGCATATGCTACTCTGAAGGCTCACAAGGCAGCTCTATCTGTAAGTTCTATGGCTTCTATCTTTACAGTGGTGATAAAAAAAAAAAAAAAAAAAAAAAAAAAAAAAAAA
>PYAF01003852.1:65585-101260 GCA_007407185.1 Glycine tomentella
AATTTAATATATAAAAGAAAGGAGTATGGAAAACATTGACGTCCCTGGTTATAACTTCAAAGCAATCAAAGTGTGTGCATCACCCTACCTAGTATCTACCATGACTCTAACTGCTACTGTGTTTTTAATTCAATTGTCCAAACAAATCACTATCAACACAGACAATGACATTTATTCCAACATAAAAATAAATAAAAAATGAATAGAACCCCCTTCATTACATTAGACCTGAGAGTAGAATAGCGTTTTCTATTGCACACCTACCCACTAATATCCAGAGGCTGAGATTTGGCATAATTGCATATTCTGCAGGCATAATGGACTCAACTCTTCAAGCATGGGATCAAGGTTGGGGACACATGATAACCAGTAACCTTTGTGAGCTCATCAATTCAGTACTCAGTACTTAAGGAGACATGAAATCTCCCCAGAACTTCCTCGGTGAACTTTCAAGGCAACTTTGAATAAATTTTGTTCATTTGTTGTAATTTAAGTAAGTGACAATTAATACTTTTAATTACAATTGTGAGTATTATAATTTTTTAAATAAATTTAATTATCACAATTAATTAAATTTTATATATAAATTATTAAATTAATTAGCTGTATATAAAAAATTAATTAAATAAAAATACAATGTTGAAAAGTCAAGATCACTCGCCATCATGTGATAATCAGAGCTTGAATCCGAAGTGCAATTTGAAAATATTTCTATCAATTTAGGTGCAATTTTCATTTTATTTATTTATTTATTTATTTCAAAAAAATCAGAAAATTAAATTCCTCTGATTCTTGCTTTTTTGTGTTTAATTTTGTGTGTTTTCTGAGTTTATCTTGCATTTTTCTTCAATTGCCTATCTTTTTGTTAAATTCAAAGTTGATTTGAGTATGAATTGTTCTTCATATTCTTCGTGTTCTTCATGAAACTCATGGCACTGTTGAAAAATTTCTGAGTTTGATCTTTAAAATTATGTTTGGAGAGTATTGGGACATTTGTGCAAAGATCAAAAGTTTCTGGTCCTAAAAGAGAAAATACAAAGGACTAAAGAGGAAATATTAAAAAATATTTTAGGGTCAAAATGAAAATATCAAAAAATATGAGGACCCAAGTGTGAAAAAAAGTTAAGACAAAATTTTAAAATCTAGTACTCCCATCTTGCATTTTTTTTATATCTTCCTATTTGTCTTGTTTGACATTCATTTTGAATTATATTTTCTTTTGAACTTTTATTACTTGTCTTCTAAATTTTTAAGGTTTTGTCTTAGAGTTTTTTTTTCTTCCTTGACCTCTTAAGTTGAGTTTGGATATGTGGTTGCTACGCTGGTGGGTGTGCAGTAGAATATGCAATTCTGATTTTAAGTCTAATGTAAAGAAAGGGATTCTAGTAATATTTTTCTTTTTATATTGATATAAAAAATGTATTTTTTTAGTGATTTGTTTGTACAATTTGAATTAAAATCAAAGTAGTAGTCAGAGGCATGGCCTAGGATGATGCACATACTACCATGGCTTTCAAATTCTAACTAGGGATGTCATTTTTTGTATTTCTTTTTTAAAATTCCTAAAGAAAAATCAAATATCAAATGCCGTGTCCCCTAAATTATATACCAAATTGCCAAAAAAAACTATTCATCATGTTGAGAAGTTGGGTTGGCTAACCCCCTAACTTCTGAAAGTGTATATATATATATATATATATATATATATATATATATATATATATATATAAAGAAATTGAATAAATATATTGAAGATAAAAATTAAAGAAAATATAAAAAGTTAGAACTTAACTGAAAAACAAGCTCCTAGAGCTTGGTACATCAGAATAGATGAGCACTTACTGAACTTGGGCTTTTTCAAAAGCTTGTTAGAGTCAACTTTATATGTCAAAATAGATGGAGTTGATGTTCATATCATCTCACTATATGTGGATGATGTTCTTTTGACAGGAAGAAACTCAAGTCTTGTGGAGAAGTTCAAGGAAGAGATGTTGGTAGTGTTTGAGATGCCAGATCTTGGTTTAATGACATTTTTTCTTGGAATGGAAATTAAACAAGTAGAACATGAAGTCTTTATCTATCAAAAGAAGTATGCCAAGGAGATTTTGAAGAAGTTTAAACTTGAACAATGCAAAGAGATGAACACTCCTATGAATCAAATGGAAAAGACATGTCAGGAAGATGGAACCGAGGTGATAAACGAGGCATATTTTAGAAGCATGATTGGTTGTTTGATGTATCTTATATCAACTTAGTCTGACATCCTAAATTCTGTAAGCATTTTGTCTCGATTTATGCATTGCGCAAGTGAAATATATTTCAAAGCTGCAAAAAAACGGGATTAGATATGTCAAAGCCACTTGCAATTTTGGCATCAAATACAAGAGAACTGAAGAATTCAAGTTAACAAGCTTATCTGGCAATGATTAGGGTGGTTCAATGGATGATATGAAGAGCTCTATGGTACTATTTTAGCTTTGGATCAAGTGTTTTCTCGTGGAGCTCCAAAAAACAAGACATTGTTGCTCAATATACAACAAAAGCTTAGTTTATTGTTGCTACAACTGCTGTTAATCAAGCTTTGGGGATGAGAAAAATTTTAATTGATCTTAACATGGAGCAGAAGGAGAGCACAGAGATTTGTGTTGACAACCAAGCTAACATAGCTATCTCTCGTAATCCAGTCTTTCATGGGAAAACAAAGCATTTCAACATCAAGCTTTTTTTCTTAAGGGAAGTGGAGAAAAATGGAGGCAAAATAGAGAACCAGATCACAGATGTTCTCACCAACACAACCAGTCAACAAGTTCAATTTCTTAAGAGAGAAGATTTGATTTTGTAGTTCTTAAAGCAATGAGGACTGTTAGATATTTTCTTTGTGCACTGCACGTGATTGACATTTAATTTTTGTTATTGTTTCAATTTGTTAAATAAGTGTCTTAGCATAGATATAGACTTGATCATGGTTAACTCAACTTGACCATGACTATCATACTTAATATTTGTATGTAACTAGAGTTATTTTAGTTAGTTGGAAGTTAGTTATTCTTGTAACTAACTATATAACCAGCTGTAATGACAAACTCATGTAAGCTAATTCAATCTATGCTAATTAAAGCTTCATCTTCCTCTTTTTCTCTCTTGCTTTCTCTGCAATCTACCTTGAGGTTGCACTTTCCCATGGAAGATACATGTTCTATCATGGTATCAGAGCTCTTCAAGAGAAGAGCTCTGCTATGAAAATCATGGTTTTTTGTTATCCTCTCGATTGTTCATTTTCTTTCTTGTTCGATTAATCATCTTCTTCCTCTCATTACCCCTTTTATCATGAGTGTTGAACAATCACAACAAGATCAGTCACTAAACATAGACAACCCCTACTATCTTCATCCAGGAGAAAATCCTACAACAACACTTGTTTCTCCAATGCTTGATTCATCAAATTACAATTCATGGAGTCATTCAATGCTCACTGCATTGAGTGCCAAAAATAAAGTTGAGTTTCGATAGTTCGATTCAAAGATATGCATCAAATCACGCACTTCATGCAACTTTGAAGAGGTGCAATAACATGGTGATTTCTAGGCTCGTTCACTCAATTTCACCTTCAATCAGACAGAGCATACTAATTGGGATGGATGATGCACGTGATATATAAAAAAACCTAAATTCGAGATATTCACAAGGAAACCTTTTGAGAATCTCTGAATTATAGCAAGACACGACTTCTATTAGACAAGGTGACAAAACTATAACTGATTATTTTATAAATCAATAATGAAAACCACAATCATCTTCGATAATCCATAAATTCAATACAGACTCAACAAACCAGTCATCCACTATATTTCACAAATTAAAACAATCATTCTCAGAATGATGCATGCACTTGACTCATCTCTCAGAATGCAATGTGGTATCATCCTTATGGAAATAGCCTATCTAGGAAAATGATGCAGTAGCTCGTCGAGGTCACCCTGTTGTGCACTGGTTGCTCCCCCCATGGTCATCAGCCCTGAGTCACAAGGGAGTTCCAAACAGAGTGATTGCCCCCTAGTACCCCCAGTACTTATTGTCCATCATTCTATTTCCATCCACGCAAATATGAAGTATGAAACATGGGAACCATCAATGTACTGACGATGGATAGATAGGGACCGAAATTTTAAACAATTCATTTCTCTCTTGGGATGCTTAAAATTCGTAAACCCACCATCACAAGGTTATCCAGTCATGCACCCCCATGTACAAACACAACTTCACCGATACACTGACGATGGATAGATAGGGACCAGAATTTTAAACAATCCCTTTCTCTCTTGGGATGCTTAAAATTTGTAAACCTACCCTCACAAGGTTATCTAACCGGTCAATCCACCCCACGTGGACATACACAACATACAACCATGGGCACCATCAATGCATGACCTGGCTAGGAACACATCCTTCCTCGCAAGGGTAACCAGTCATGCACCCCATGGGTATCCATGTGTATCCACATCACACAATGACATTGTTCACATCAACATCATCCCTCGTCAATGTCATCCCTCGTCAATGTCATTATCAACATCACCGTCATCATGTCATGTTAATGTCATCAACAACATCAACATCATTTTATTTTAATATTATCATCACAAACATCAATTGTAACACCCCGTAGGCCTCCGGTGCGTTATCATTAACAATATCAGATTAGCGTCTCATTAGCATAAAATATTACTTAGCGGAAGCATAGAATCGTTTTTCTTGATTCGTTATGTATGGAATAAAACAGATCAAAACAAACATATAAGGTACATAATTCACGTCTTTGCTGATCCAGTTCTCATACATCACCATAGACAGATAAAGAAACATCCATAATATACTCAGGAGGAAAATATATATCATATCATTAATAGTTCTGTACATACATATACATCAGTGTCTTCACCACACTGTGGTGATACAAAAGAATAACTGCCCTCACCGAGGGTATAAAGAACTATACAGTCCTTATCAAGGGTACAAAATAATAACAAAACGAAACTGAGCCTTCAAGCTCCCTCTGCTGCTCTCAGCTAAGCAGAGATGTCTCTACTCGGGCCTCCTGCCCTGAGACTGCTCTCTTCTGCCTGAAGAGTCACCTGAAATCATAAATCCCCACACGGGGTGAGATACACATCTCAGTAAGCCCAAGGTCCAAGGAGGAATCTCCTCCGCCCTGGCCCACTTTCCACAACACATACATCAGGCAATCACAACCAAATGGCCCACTGGCCTTCATAACAATATATTAAACATCCAAACTTGGCGGAGCTACCTCAACGCCCAAATCAACAAACATGTCGGAGCTACCTCAACGCCTCAATCAGCAAGCATGGCGGAGCTACCTCAACGCCTGGCAGATATCATCAACGCCTATCTAATGGCCAATAGATCTATCACAAGCATATCATATAACAAGCACAGATGCACACATATATCATTATGAAACTGCAACTACCCATGCATGCATCATGAAATGACCAACACTCCCCCGGAGTGTGGTGTGGCACACAAGATGGGAAATTCTCCCCAGGGACACTGAACTTACCTAGCAAGATATCACTCTGCAATCCGGTCCCTACTCTGTGGCTCCCGCCACTGACACCCTCAGTGTCAAGCCCTATTCAAGGCATATATCCATATCAAAACCGATTCAATAGGCATTCAATCACAAAACATATCTTATCAGAAATCCCCTATCCTAGGGTTCAATCAAACTCATCCCACACTAGGCTTCTCACAGACCACACAAGGTCCATCCAAACTGAACTCAGAGCAATTGAGTCACCACAGACTCAATGTACAACAAATGCCTGAGTTATGGCTCACAATAGCCCATAATTCAATTATCATTGGAACGGTCTAAACCTTAACCAAGGCACCGTTCAATTAGCCTTTCAGGCTCAACACAAACTCAATCAAGGCTCATGCATGTCCAGAGAACAATAAGTGACTCCTTCCACAACCACACATGCATATCACAGAGCCAGAATTCAAAGTTCACCAATTCAAAAACTGAAAGCTAATCCTTCATCACTAGATAGTTCTAAACAAGTTTCTCAACAGGACCCTGGGCTAATTCTGGCCCCAGCTCAGTGTGGGTCACAATATCCAGAAAATCTCAATTTCAAAATCAACCGGAGAAACTTGAGTTTCTTACCTCAGTGGCGACCAAAAAGGCTGAAGGACAGCTTTCCCAAGCTCTGGTGTCCTTTCCAAGTCGCGGTTCTCCGTCAAACTCAAGTCTCAGAGGGTTCTCTGAGAGAATGGATTTTGCTCACAAAAGGGAATTTCTAGTAAAAAGGATGAAGGATTTCAGCTTTCTAATCGGTTTTCTCGGGTTTCTAGGTCACAGGAAGGTGTTTAGGCTAGCATATGAGGTCCTAGGAAGCTTGGACACTCCAACAATGGAGGTTGGGTCGTGGGGAAGAAGGAGGAACAGTTTTCTCCTTCAAAAATCGTGTTTTGCCCTTTATATTGGGCCTGCCCGAGGTCTAGCGCGGATCGCGCCACCTCCGGCGCTAACCGCACCAACATGGCGGTTTATGTGGCGCCACCAGCGCCACTCCCATGCCCCCAGCGTCGACTTTCAGAACCTGTGGCGCCATTCGCGCCTGGCGCCACCCGCGCCATGCCTCCCCTGACCTATGGCGCTACCGGCGCCATACCTGACGCTGATCGCGTGAAATTCCAGTGAAACTTGGTTTTTTAGACCACTTCCCGCGCCATCAGCGCAACCCATGGCGCTATCCGCGCGGGCTGGAAAACCTATGGCGCTCCTCGCGTGGCTCTGACGCTCTGGGCGTCAGGTTCTAGTGGCTTTGGCGCCATCAGCGCTAGCCTTGGCGCTACTCGCGCCATAACCCTAACAGGGTTTTCTGCTAAACTATCCCGGCGCTAACCGCGCGAAATCTGGCGCCAACCGCGCCAAAGTGAGGGTCCTTACATCAATATTCAACATCATCAACTATATCATTATTATCTCATTTCAAGATCATCAACTCAATCAACATTATCTCATTTCAGCATCATCATCATAATCATCAATATCATCTCATATTAATATAATCATCAACATAATTTCATTTCAAAATCATCATCAGCATCACAAACAATTGCATTTTACATCTATATACCATATGCTTGAAATTCACATTCCTCAGGTCTTCAAACAATACAAACCTCATTCATTCACAATCCATATTACCACGAGACTGGCAATTTAAGAAAATTCTAAATTAAAGAGGAGGACTACAGTATAGAAAACAAATTCTCATGCCCATTTAAAATTTTAGTAAAGAATTAAACAAAGAACAAATTATAAAATTTTGGGCAGAGTCTCCTCTGTAATTAAGATTTTTTCTTAAAAATCCAATCATCACAACAACAACATCATTCACAATTTTATCCATCAACAAATAAATTCATCACATCCCATTAGTTAAAAATATCATTTACCTTGAAAACAAGCACACATAGGAACAAACACACATCACTCATAAATACATTGCATCTCATTTGTTAAAAACTTAGTTTTTCTTGAAAAACCAGCATACAGCAAGGACATACAATTATCTTCATAGTTGAACTCTCTGACCCCCAACTATGGTATCAAAATTGTAACCATCCCATTAGTTAAAAATATCATTTACCTTGAAAATGAGCACACACAGGAACAAACACATATCACTCATAAATACATCGCATCTCATTTGTTAAAAACTTAGTTTTTCTTGAAAAACCAGCATACAACAAGGACATACAGTTATCTTCATAGTTGAACTCTCTGACCCCCAACTATGGTATCAAAATTGTAACTAAATAATAAACTCTTCTTACCTATCTATATCCCTCTGTTAGCTAAATGAAACGTCGTTTTGGGATCTCTCAAGTTCACGTGCTTTGGCCCAAACACAAAGCTCTATATACCAAATTGAAGATAATTTAGTATAGATTTCAAAAACCAGGCTAACATTAGCATTCAGGGTCAAATACTCACTCAAATTTAAAAAGGGACTAAATGGTATTTTGGGAGTTCACATCAAAAGACATCATTTTGAAATTCCAATCACACCAATGTGACCGGGGCTCAATAAAGATCACAAAAATGATATCTATTTCATAAAAATGAGACTTTTACAACATCTCATTTTCAAAGGATTTTCAAAGGATGTGTAAAACTTCTAACAATGGTACCCAAAACGTAAGAGACACTAAGAGAAGCTTAAACTAGCTAGAAGAAGACAAAGGAAACAAGATTACCTCAAGGAAACCAACAAAGGACGATTGGAGGTTCCGTTATCTACCAAATTCTCGAGTTGGATTTTGAAGATTTCGCTCTGATTAAAGGGTTCCTCTACGTGCGGTGGTCTCGTGGCAAGCAACGACGGCCCGTGGTGGTCACCGGTTGTCTTAGGTGGTGGAGGATGATGGTGGGAGGTGGGGTGGCTGCTTGGAGGAAGAAGGAGGCCAATTTTTGTGATTTTGGATGCTTCTGCACTATTTAACCTACCAAATTTTGCCTGGGCGAGCTAGCCCAATTTTAAAATTTCTGGTTTAGTGAAAAATTATTATCTCACGCTACAGATTTTATTGCTCCAATCCCAACGGTCAAAAGTTATATATTTGGGTTAGGAGCCTACCTTTAAAATTTGAAGGTGATCCAACGGTTACCCAATCCAGAATTGATATTTTACCAAAATAGGTTTCAGGTCAAACTCGGAATCACTCAATTACAACGCAGCTCCAACAACTCCACATAACTTGACATTTACACCAAGCAATTGCGCACGGATAATTCACATAACATTTCAATTAATCTAAACTAATTAAATAATCAAACAATCACAACAAATATCTATTTTCAGTTATCGAAATTTTAGGGTGTTATAAACAACATTATCCACCACAGTCATTAACAAAAATCCATGATTCCAATACACACTCAACAAACCAATATCCAAAGCATTTCACAACTCAAACAATCATGCATAGAATGATGCATGCACCTGACTCATCTATCCACATGTAATGTGGTACTATATCCTAGAAATAGCCTCTCACAGGAAAAATGATTCACTGCCTATCAAGGTCACCCTGTCGTGCACTAGCCATTCCCCACCCCCCCAGTGATCACCCAGCATCGCATCACTTGGGAATTCCAAACCTGATGACCTCTTAGTACCTGAGTTTTCAGTACACTGAAACCCACAGGTACGTGCGTGCCTTCATTCTATTTCCATCCATGCACATGAAGTATGAATCATGGGCACCATCAATGCATGACCCGGCTAGGAACACATCCTTCCTCGCAAGGGTAACCAACCGGTCACTGCATTCCAGGTGGACGTATACAGCATATAACCATGGGCACCATCAATGCATGACCTGGCTAGGAACACATCCTTCCTCGCAAGGGTAACCCGTCATGCACCCCCCATGGATATCCATGTATATCCACATCACACAAGGACATTGTTCACATCAACATTATCTCTCATCAATGTCATTATCAACATTCACATTGTAACGCCTAAATTTCCTTTGCTTATTATTTATTATTCTCAATTTATGCTTTATTATTTTTATGAGGAAATTTTTTTTCTTTAAAATAATTCATTTACGTAAAATTAATATTCTAAGCGAGCGATTTAACCTACTACATTTGTGAGATCATTATAACATACAGTCCAATCATAGGTTAATATAAACAGTCCATGTACAGTCCAAAATATATTGTCCCAAAATAATATACAAACAGTCAAAGACAAAATACGAATCAACATAAAATCATAATCACAGCACACAGTTCATCCAGCTCCTTCATCACACCTTCTTCAACGGCATCCATAGTTTACTGTTCCTCTGCTCGCCTAAGTAAATTGGGGTCATCACAGGTATCAACCACAGACACAAATAGGGTAAGTTCAAGATAAACAGAGTTTAAATATCAGAAGAATTTCATCAATGACCAACATAACATTTATTATAAGAATTGCATGGAAATGCATGATGCATGATTTATCAACTATTCAACACATGGCCATAGTCAAGATAGCCCCATCCCAGTGGCACAGATTGGATTGACCAGTCAGGGTAGGTCAGTGTTGCAAAAAGACTCACACCCACACAACATGTGATCATCATGGGTAGGTGATCTCCCCACTGTGACTACCCCCCAGCTTAGACACCTTTTGTCTAAACGCCCGTCTCAATCCTCAGCTATCTAACACCTCCTCTCTGAGGTCAACATCGCGGCTTAACCCCCGCAGAGCAACACGGCTTAACCCCCGTAGGGCATATGCATATGAATGAAACATGCATGAATAATCATTCTCATATATCATCATCCATATTACTCTTTCGTTAGTATCTCTATAAACCAAAAGTCATCATATTCAAAAGCTCATCGATAATGATTATTCCATACGCACAACTTCTTTTCATTCATCACATAAAATTTTATAAATCATACATCACCACACGGTTCTCAAGCCTTAAGCAAAAACATTTCATTAGTCACTTAATAATCAATCTTAGTTGCATAAACACTTGAATGAACGATGTAAAACTTTATTCCTCACACCATACAAATCATTCAAATATTTGTATTCATTCAAGGGTTCACAATAATTCTAGTCATATATTTCTTGGAACAAATAATAATACATCAAAGCTTAAACATTTATTAAAATAGGTAACATAATAAACATAATAAATATGGTTACAACATATAAAATTTAATACGTAAACTTAGGAATTTATAGAATATTAAATAAAACATAAACTTTAGTGAAATAATTGCTATATAACACTATCTTTCAAATGGTTTATTTATTCTTTCAAATGGTTCATAATACTCAAAAGTTTAAACCTCTAAATCATTAAATTTATTCTTTCAATCAATCCTTTATAAATCCAAATTCAAATCAATTATTCTCCAAAAATAGTTATGTTATACTACCTATGATTTTAAATTACTTAACCTCTATCTAGATTTAAATTGTTTAATCACTTATCATCTTAGAATCAATTTATTTAACTACATATCCATTCATTAATTCATTACACATAGTACATAGGGCTAAATTTTCTTTTAGAGTAATTAGAAATTTTAGCAAAATTCATATTTAAACTTTGCTTATCAAGAAACTTCCCATACCTTTCTTGCTTTAAGATTGGACAGCCTTTGCTTTCTTTTTCTTTGATTCCCACGTGAGCTTATAGAATGAAGGTATAACTTGAAAATGATAGGAAGGTCAAAGTGATGAAAAGGATGCAAAGAGAGTAATGGCACGGCTAACTCTTGATTTTGTTTTGAAAGTGTTTTAAATTTGTTTTGAAAGAGACAAGGCTTATGGCTGCACGTTCCTTTCTTTTTTTCCTCCAACCAAGTTTTACGGTCCCACTCTATTTATATAAAGATGTTATTTTTTGCTTTGTTACAAATATCTTACTTAAGTCATTATAGCTTGCTTTACAAGTGCTTTTCCTTCATTGGCTAATGAATGGTTTGCTTCCAAGTGTATGTGTTCTTGAGTCTTCCACCGTCCTCTTGCTTCTTCATTCCTCACGTGCACTTTTTTCATTTGTATAGGAAATGCTAGTTGGTTTTTTGTTTCATACGGTGGTGCTTGGCTTTGTGATGAATTTTGTTTCGTAAAATATCTTAAGGCATTTATGGCTTCCTTTACACATGGTCCAATTAGATTAGGCCAAGCTCTTAACTCTTCATGTGACCATTCTTTGACTTTTCTAAAAGCTTTTCCTCTTTGGTCTTTATGTTGCACAGCCAACACTTATTCTTAAGGCTAAGTCTACAAAATTTTTCCTTTTATTACATATAATGGCAATTTTCTAAGTTCTTGTTGGTCCATTTTGTTTTTAATTAGTAAAATTACTAAACTAACTTAATAAATAAGTCTATTTATCCTATAATTAAGAGAAAATCCTATAGATTATATCTATCATTTTACTGTGATTTTCAAATACTTGAGTTAGTCTGTATTGAGCTCTTTTCAAAATTTCTATTAAAATTCCTAGAAATTCTAATTCATGGTTTCTTGTCATCTGTTTTGTTGATAATTTGTTTTTTATGGGTATATTATCCTTTCCTCAGGTTCCTACAGGATTTCCAAAATTATTTGGCCATTTTTAGGGTAAAGGGTATTTTGGTCATTTTCAAAATATCCTAGGGGCGTTTTCGTCATTTTTTCCTTAAACTAATTTTTTGTAAAATAAAAATAAATATCACTAATTTAATGAGAAAATCTAACAAATATATCTTAAAAATGAGGGTGTTACACACATCACATCATCTTAATATCATCATCATACATATCAAACTCATCTCATTTCAACATCATCAACCACATCAACATTATCTCATTTGAACATCGTTAACCACATCATGATTATCTCATTTAAACATCACCAACCACATCAATAACATCTCAATTTCAATATCATCAACAACATCGTTTTATTTCAATATCATTATCATAAACATCATTATTCAATATCATCAACTATATCAACATTATCTCATTACATCATCATCAACCCAATCACATTTCAACATCATCTCATTCATTCACAATCCATATTACCACGAGACTGGTATTATAGGAAAATTCTAAATTAAAAAGGAGGATTATAGTATAGAAAATAAACTCTCATTTAAAAATTTAGTAAAAAATTAAATAGAAAATGAATTATAAAATTTTGCGCAGAGTCTCCTCTATAATTAAGACTTTTTCCAAAAATGCAATCATCACAACAACATCATTCACAGTTTTATCCATCAACAAACAAATTTATCGCATCCCATTAGTTAAAAACATAGTTTTCTTGAAAACAAGCACACAACAGGGACAAACATACATCAATAATAATTATATCGCATCCCATTATTTTAGAACATAATTTTTCTTGAAAATCAGCACACAACAAGGACAGACCACTATCCTCATAGTTGGACTCCCTGGCCCCCAACTATGGTACCAAAACTATAACTAAATAATAAACTCCCCTTACCTAACTAGAAGTTCTCCCTGTTACAGCCTAGCGGTGTTGTTTCACAATCCTTCGAATACGCGTCCTTGTCTGAACACAGACTCTATATACCAAACTGAAGACAATTTAGTATAGATTTCAAAGACAAGATCAATGTTAATAGTTGGGATCAAATACCCACTCAAATTAAAGAGGGGCTAAACGATGTTTTAGGAATTCACATCAAAAGACATCATTTTTAAATTCCAATCACACCAATGTGACCGGGTTTCAGCAATGATCACAGAAATGACATCAATTTCATAAAAAAATGAGACTTTTACAACATCTCATTTTCAAAGGATTTTCAAAGGAAGTATAAAACTCCCAACAACGGTACCGAAAACACAATAGATAGTAAGAGAAGCTCAAACTAGTAGGAGAAGACAAAGGAAACAAGATTACCTCACAGAAACTAAGAAACGAGGATTGGAGGCTCCGTTCTCTACCAAATCCTCGAGTTGAGTTTTGAAGATTCCGCTCTGATTAAAGGGTTCCTCTCCGTGCGGTGGTCCAACGGCAAGCGACAGTGGCTAGTGGTGGTCACCGGTGGCCATGGTTGGTGGAGGAGGAAGGGAAGGGAGGTTGGGTGCTTGTTTTGGGGTGAATGAGGCCATTTTGGTGATTCTAGACACTGCTCCAAAATTCGCCTGGGCAAATTGGCCCAATTTTAAAATTTATGGTTCAGTAAAAAAATTAGTTTCTTGTACTTTGAATGTGCTTTCGCCAATCCCAACGGTGAAAAGTTCCATATGTGGGTTAGGAACCTACCTTTAAAAGTTGAAGGCAATCTAACGGTAGCCGATCCACAATGGTGATTTTACTAAAACATGTTTCCGGGTCTAACTCGAAATTACACAATTTCAGCGCAGCTCAACAAACTCCACATAACTTATCATCCACACCAAGAAATTGCACAAGGGTAATTTACAAAACAATTCAAATAATATAAATTAATCAAAGAATCAAATAACATAAGAAATACATCAAACATCTATTTTTTTAGTTATCAAAATTTCAGGGTGTTACATTGTGAAAGAAGAGAGTAATAATTCTACTCTAGAACAGAACCAGGATGTGCAAAATGCCAATGTTAAGTTGACTTCTCAACAATACAAGGCTTTGATAGCTGATAAGTGCCACATTTTAGTAAAAATAGGACTTTGAGGAAGGCACTTATCTGTTGTTTTGATTAAAACTATTCACAAACTAACCCTAAAAACCTAGTCAAATGGTATGTTGTATGTAGTTAAGTTAAGATTTTATGTTTTGAAAAGATTCGTCCAAATTAATGGTGCATTTTGATAGGTTTAAAGATTCCGAAGTTTCGAGCATATAAAGCCAAGAAAAAAAGGGGTGATTAAAGTAAAAGCTGAAGTTTCATAAGCAATCCAGGCCCAACAACCGACATGGCCCAAAGCTTTCTTCAGCATTAAGGGATTAACTCACCCAGGCGACCATCCATAGTGCATTTGGCTCGCCCAGGCGAGCTACAAGTTCCAAAAAGATATACTTAAGCTCGCCCAGGCGAGCAAAACATGAAGAAACCACTCGCCTGGGTGAGTGGAAGCAGGCAGGTCTTGGTTCTATAAATAGCCCACGGATTTTGGAGTTTAGAGAAGTTCCTTGGCACCAAATTAGCCTCTAAATTCTTGTTTTAAGCTTAGGAATCCTTCTTAGGTTATAGTAGAGAGTTAGGGAAGTGAGAAAAGTGAGTTTTGTAGTGGAGACTCTGCCGAAAAGAGGATCAATGACAAGTTGCTTCGTCAGTCATTCTCTTGAGGAGGTTCTTCCGATGCAAGCCTAAACTCTCTAAGGATTGGACGTATCCTTCTTATCCCTATGCTCTTTTAATTGTTATCTATGCATGAATTATTCTATTTCTTATTGGTGATTTCATTCTTCGCTTAATGCTTGATTCTAAGTGATCGCTAGTTTCATGAATTTCAACTCTAAAGGCGACTGGAAAGTAAATTTAGGGTTTGAACTGAATGAATTCACTCATCACGTCACGTTGCTAGGAATAGGGCATGACATTTTGATCGTATTAAACACGTGAATAGAATCTTAATGCTAGGGTATTTTGTTAAATCTACGAGGAATCGATTTTTAGTAAAATATTCTTAAAACCTTAATTGCGAGGAATCGAATTAGGGTTACTCAAACGTGCGTGATAATAAGAATAGAATAAATGCATAGGTAATGTTAAATTGAAGGGATAAAGTAAGAAGAAATCTAATCCTACGCTTTCCTAGACTTGAAAACTCGTTCATTTTCTTCCGTAGTTTTTATCTTTACGTTACGATTACGTAATTACAAACAAATGAACACTCGCTTTAATTATCTGTACATAAACTATTAGACTGATAGAAATATTTAGACTAATTAACGTAAACTCAAATCCCTGTGGAGACGAACTTTATAAATTTTGTAACTTGCAACGATAAACGGTACGCTTGTCGAGAAAAATCCTAACAAGTTTCTGGCGCCGTTGCCGGGGATTTGATTCGTTTACTTAGTTGTTTAAATATAATTTCAGTTTAGTAGAATTTTTCTTGTTCTTACTTTTAGTTCTGTATATAAATTTTCTTGTTATTTTAACCTCAGTGTTTACTGAATCTTGTAGTTTCTTCCTTTCTCTTTATGCGAGGTAAGTTTCTACAGATAAACCTTTGTTTGATCCAGAAATCTCTAAAACAGAAAGGAAAAATAGAAAGAAAAAAAAGCAAGAATCCAACAAGCATTCTGAGGAAATTTCGTCTATTGACCCTCATTCACCCGAAAAAATAGTGGTAAGTGACAACATGGCTGATCGAGGCGGAGAAGGAAATAGACCACCAAGGAGGACTCTTGGTGACTATGCCTATCAACAAGGTCCCAAGCATTACAACAGCATAGTCATCCATCCTTTCAACAACAAAGTTGTGGAGCTAAAACCAACATTACTTAGTCTTATTGGCTCACACCCATTTGCTGGGCTAGACCATGAAGATCCTTACACACACTTATCTATTTTCATGGAACTATGCAGTACAATAGGAGCATCAGACGAGGATGCTGAAGCTATTTACCTCAGAGCTTTTCCTTTTTCCTTGACAGGTAAAGCTAAAATTTAGCTTTAGTCTCAACCAAACAAGAGCCTAAGCACGTGGGACAAGTTGGAGGAGAAATTCATCGCTAGATTCTTCCCTCCATCAAGATTCATAAGCGCAAAGTCTGCTATTGCCACTTTCTCTCAAGGTGTAGATGAACCACTCTGTGAGACATGGAAGAGATTCAAGTCACTACTACGGAGATGCCCAAACCACAATTTTGATGATGCCGCCCAATTACATATCTTTTACATTGGTTTGAGGCCACAGACTAAGATGATCCTAGACGCTTTAGCTGGAGGAACGATGATGTCAAAGAGTCCTGAGGAAGCTATCGTGATCATTGATTCCATAGCAGCAAGTGACTACCAATCTCACCATGATCGATCACCGATTCAGAGAAAGGGAATAATGGAGCTAGATACCCAAAATGCCATCTTAGCTCAAAACAAGCTCTTGACGCAACAATTGGAGGCCTTAACAAAGCAAATAGGCCAACTTCCTCAACAAATCCAGCAAGGAGGATCACAGAAATCTCATACAGCCCATCAAGTTCAACAAATCCTTAGATGTGATTTCTGTGGAGGAGACCATCAAAATGGCCATTGCACAGCACCTGGTGATTGCCCACAAAAAGAGGAAGCTCACTACATGCAAAATCAATGCAGACCTCAAAATGATCAAGGAAATTACCAAGGTTATCGTGGTGGTCCAGGTTCTAATCAACCCTATAATTGGAGGTAAAATAATAATGCTTATAATGTTCCCACTAACCCTCCTTTTGCAGGTCTTCCTAATAATTCTTTTGCAAGTTCCTCTAATTTCTTTGTAGGTCCTTCAAATAGAAATCTACCACAACAAGCTCAATTCGACCGATTGACAAAGATGGAAGATACCCTTACTCAGTTCATGCAAATGTCCATCAGTGACCAAAAGAATACTAAGGCTTCTATCAAGAATCTAGAAGTGTAAGTAGGGCAGCTTGCAAAACAACTATCTGAGCATGGAGGTGGATCTTTCTCAGCAAATACCCAAGTCAACCGTAAAGAACAGTGTAAAGTGATTATCACTAGAAGGGGAACTGTAGTGGGTAGGAAAGAGGAAGAAGAAAAGAAAAATGAAGGAAATGTAGAAAATGATGATGTAGAATGTGAAATTGTAAAAGAAAAAGAAAAAGAAAAAGATGAGGAAGAAACAAATGAAAAAATTGAAAGAAAAGTGATGAGTGAAGATGAAAAGAAAAATAAAAGCAAAGCAGTCTTAACCCCACCACCAGTCCAAAGTATACCATACCCACATACTCCATCCAAGAAAGCAAAGGAAAGGCAATACAAGCGATTTCTAGATATTTTCAAGCAACTACAGACAAATATTCCTTTTTTTAAGGCACTGGAGCAGATGCCAACTTATGCAAAATTCATGAAGGATCTTCTCACAAAGAAAAGAAAATACACTGATGAGGAGACCATTGAGTTAGATGCAGGCTGCAGTGCAATCATTCAAAAGACCATTCCGGAAAAGTCTAGAGATCCAGGTAGTTTTACAATACCTGTTACTATTGGTAACTTATCTGTGGGGAAATCTCTTTTTGACTTAGGTGCAAGTATCAATCTCATACCACTATCCATGGTCAAGAGAATTGGGGAAGTAGAAATCAGACCCACGAGGATGACTCTACAGCTGGCAGATAGAACCATTAAGCATCCTATGGAGTTATTAAAGATGTCTTAGTAAAAGTTGATAAATTCTTCTTCCCAGTTGATTTTGTGGTGATGGATATGGATGAAGACAATGAAGTTCCATTGATTCTTGGCAGACCTTTTATGAAAACTGCCAAAGTTTTAATTGATGTGGATGAAGGGAAACTCACTGTGAGGGTGCAAGATGATAAAGTACAATTCAATGTCCTTGAAGCAATGAAGCATCCCACAGACAAGAGAGAATGTTTTAGAGTCGATGTACTTGATGAGGTAATTTCTGACTCTAAAAGATTTATTCACAGAAAGGAAGGTTTGGAAAAAGCATTGACAGAAACAGTCCAAGATGAAGAAGAAGATAAAAAAAAGGTAGAATATCTTCATCAATTAAATGCTTACAAAGAGATTCCATATCACCAATCCCTCTGTGAAGATTTGAAGAAAGAGAAGGCAAAAGAAGAACAAAAGCTGGAATTAAAGGTATTACCTTCCTATTTGAAATATGTTTTTCTTGCAGGTAATTTTGAAAAGTCAGTAATCATAAATGCCAATCTTTCTAAAGAAGAAGAAGAAAAATTGGTGAAAGTATTGAAAGAAAACCACAAAGCTCTTGGTTGGACACTATCATATCTAACAGGTATTAGTCCTTCTTATTGTATGCATAGAATTTTGATGGAACAGGACTATAAATCTGTAGCTCAGCCTCAAAGAAGACTCAATCCAACCATGAAAGAGGTTGTCAGAAAAGAGGTGGACAAGCTATTGGAAGCAGGTATGATATACCCTATATCAGACAGTCAGTGGGTAAGTCCTGTGCAAGTAGTACCAAAGAAGGGTGGCATGACTGTGGTTAAAAATGACAAAGATGAGCTTATCCCAACTCGCACTGTTATGGGTTGGAGGATGTGTATCGACTACAGAAAGCTCAACAAAGCCACAAGAAAGGATCATTTTCCACTACCATTTATGGATCAAATGCTAAAGCGACTGGCAGGTCAGAAATTTTACTGTTTTCTTGATGGTTATTCTGGATACAACCAAATTAGTGTTGATCCTAAAGACTAAGAGAAAACAGCCTTTACTTGTCCCTTTGGTGTTTTTGCTTATAGGAAAATGCCTTTTGGTTTGTGTAATGCACCCACCACTTTTCAAAGATGCATGCTTGCTATTTTTTCTGATCTTGTTGAAAAAAGCATTGAAATCTTTATGGATGATTTTTCAGTATTTGGTACTTCTTTTGATACATGCCTGTCTAATCTTGATGTTGTTTTCAAGCATTGTATTGAGACTAATCTTGTGCTTAACAGGGAGAAATGTCACTTCATGGTGACTGAAGGTACTGTTTTAGGTCACAAGATTTCTATGCAGGGCATTGAAGTGGATATAGCAAAAGTTGATGTTATTGAGTAACTACCTCCACCAACCAATGTCAAAAGCATTAGAAGTTTCCTGGGACATGCAGGATTCTACAGACAATTTATTATAGATTTTCAAAAATTGCTAAGCCATTAAGCAATCTTTTAAATAAAGAAGTTCCATTTCATTTTGGTGATTCATGCTTTAAAGCTTTTGAAACTCTGAAACAAAAACTAGTTTTTGCACCCATAATCACTGCACCTGATTGGACTCTTGATTTTGAAATTATGTGTGATGCAAGTGATTATGCAGTTGGAGCAGTTTTGGATCAAAGGAAAGATAAAGTTTTCCAGCAATACATTATGCAAGCAATGTTTTAAATGAAGCACAAATAAATTATGCAACAATTGAGAAAGAATTGCTTGCCATAGTGTATGCATAGGAAAAATTTAGATCATATTTAATAGGATCCAAAGTAGTAATTTATACTGATCATGCTGCAATCAAATGCTTGCTAGTTAAATCTGATTCTAAGCCCAGACTTATCCGTTGGATCTTACTTTTGCAGGATTTTGATTTAGAAATAAAGGATAAGAAAGGATCTAAAAATCATGTAGCTGATCATCTGTCTAGACTTTTCAGTGAGGAAATAGCCACACAAGATCCAGAAATTCAAGAAGAATTCCCTGATGAGAAGCTTTTCCACATTTCAGAAAGGCCAAGGTTTGCAGAAATGGCTAACTTTAAGGCAGTTGGTGCAATTCCTGAAGATTACACATGGCACCAAAAGAAAAAGTTTCTCAGAGATGCTAGATATTTTGGATGGGATGATCCTTACCTATTCAAAATTGGAGCAGATAATCTTTTGAGGAGATGTGTGACACAGGGGGAGGCAAGGAACATCCTATGGCATTGTCACAGTTCCCATATGGAGGGCATTACAATGGAGAGAGGACTGCTGCAAAGGTCTTGCAAGCAGGCTTTTATTGGCCTACACTATTCAAAGATGCCCATGAATTTGTTCAAAGATGTGATAATTGCCAGAGGACAGGTGGAATCTCCAAAAGAAATGAAATGCCTCTATAGAATATTCTGGAAGTTGAAGCATTTGATTGTTGGGGAATAAATTTTATTGGTCCATTTCCATCATCATATTCAAATGAATATATCTTGTTAGCGGTGGATTATGTGACAAAATGGGTAGAAGCAATAGCTGCACAGAAGGCTGACTCAAAAAGAGTTATTCGCTTCCTGAAAAGAAACATGTTCTCTAGATTTGGGACACCTCGTGTATTGATTAGTGACGGAGAATCTCATTTTTATAATGCTCAACTTCGAAAAGTCCTCCAACATTATGGTGTTCGACATAAGGTAGCTTCTCCTTATCACCCACAGACTAATGGGCAAGCAGAAGTATCAAACAGAGAAATTCAATGAATTTTAGAAAAGACAGTTGCTCAGTCTAGAAAAGATTGGTCCCAGAAACTTGACGAAGCTCTTTGGGCATACAGGACAGCATTTAAAGCACCTACAGGGCTCACTCCTTTTCAACTAGTTTATGGAAAATCTTGCCATTTACCTGTTGAACTAGAACACAAAGCTTTCTAGGCTTTAAAATTCTTTAACTTTGATTCTAATCTTGCAGGTGAACAAAGGAAGCTACAACTGCACCAATTGGAGGAACTGAGACTTTCAGCATATGAAAATTCCAAACTTTACAAGCAAAAAGTCAAATTTTATCATGATCAAAAACTTTTGAAAAGGAATTTTCATCCTGGACAACATGTTTTGTTATTTAATTCTCGTTTAAGATTATTTCCAGGAAAGCTGAAATCCAAGAGGTCCGGACCCTTCACTATCAAAGAAGTAATGTCACATGGAGCTGTGACTCTTGAGGACCCAACTACAAAGAGAACTTGGACAGTAAATGGTAGCAGACTCAAACCTTATCTGGGTGGTGAAGTTGAAAGGCTCACCACTATGGTACAACTGCAAGAAATTTGAGCTGCAAATTCGTCCAGCTAAAATGACGTAAAAGAAGCGCTTCTAGGAAGCAACCTAGTAAGTTTTTAATTTTTCTTATGCTTTTTAATGTAGTAATTATAGGCTAAAATATAGGTAGTATAACTTTAAATAAATTAACAAGCAACATATTTTATTTCTTAAAAAAAAAAATTGGTTTAACTCGCCCAGGCGAGTGGACCTAGTACAAAATGCTCGCCTGGGCGAGCATGCGTTCCAGTGGCCAAAACAGAAAGATAAAAACCTTTCACTTTCACCTCTCCATCAATTTCACTTCCATCTTTTGTACCTTCTCCCAAATTTGGTCGCCTAGGCTGCTGCATATCTTCATCTCCTAGTTGTTCCTCTTACTCATTCCATGTATGTACCACTGTTTTACATAAATTAAAATTCTGAACAACTATCCTTCTCCATTTTATTCTTGTATGCTTGTGATCTTTTGCTTTCATTTTCAAACCAAGACTAGGTTGGAAAATTTATTTAAAAAATTTGATGCTTCTGTTCTGTTTTGATTATTTTGCTGTATATATATGCAATTGGTCACTTCTCCTTCCTCTTTCTTTGAAAATTTTGGTATAGATATGTGCCAACATGACTAATTCCGTGAAAAAAAATTGTGTGTACACCAAGTGTTTGGTGAAATGCCACAACAAAAATAGTTTGTAATTGGCACAATGTAATGCACAAAACTTATCCCAAATAGGCTTCTATATATGCTATTGATCATCATATAGGCTGAGCATTCAACTAAAAGTCATCTTTTGATTTTTTGTATGAGCATGACTTACTACCTTGACTAGAATGTCACTAAAATAACAAGTTGTAGATTACACAAATTCAGCATTTTAGTGTCATTTTTACCTACATGATGAGAAGGCATACAATAGAGTACATCGACTGAATTGTTTGATCAAATTATGCATTAGAAAAGTAGAAATTTTTTGCCATTTTGAAAGAGTCTTGATGTTACATAGGCTGCCACTTATTTACTCACTAAATCATCATTCTTGATACATGCTAAAATCTATTTTTAAGCTGTTATTCTAGATGGCTCCTAAGAAATTACAAACAAAAAGAGCTCGCAATGAAGGTCCTAGTGCACCTCCACCTGAGAATTTCATTTATGATGAGCAACGATTTAGAAGCCGAGAGCATCGACTTAGACTTGAAGCTATAAAAAACTGGTCATTCCTCAAAGAGAGAAGAGTTCAGCTATTGAATGATGAATATCCAGAATTCACCACCGAAATCGACCGGCGTAGATGGGGGCCGTTGGCTACACCTTTGCAAAAGTTTGATCCAGAAATCGTCCTAGAATTCTATGCCAACACATGGCCAATGGAGGGAGCTTTCCTTGATAAGCGTTCCTTTGTCAGAGGACAATGGATTCCCTACGATTCTGACGCTATAAATCAGTTTCTAGGAAATCCACTTGTCCTACAAGAGGGGCAACTCTGTGACTTCATGGACAAGCGTAATAATTTTGATGAAGAGGCTATGATCCAGCTCTTGTGCATACCAAGATGTGATTTTGCACAGAACATAGCAGGTAATAGGGTAAGATTAATACGCACAAATATGACTACCCTTACCCAAATATGGATGACCTTTTTGCTAAGTAACATTATGCCTAGTGACCATAACTCTGACCTTCCAATGCTTAAATGTCAACTAGCCTTCAGTTGTATGACCCAGCTTAGCATTGATGTGGCTCAAATAATCTCTGATGCTATTCACCAATTCGTAATCTTAGAGCCATCTAAGCATCCACTTAACCCAGAGCGAGCCAATAGGGCGCTTGGATTCCCTGCACTAATTACTGGTTTATGTCAATTATTTGGAATCCAAGTTCATCCCTCTAGGACCATCAGGCCTCCTATTAACCGCGCTTTCATTGAAAATTTTTGTTTAGCTAGACAGGTCCAGCAACAGCCAGTTCCAGAGCCAGTGTCTTTGGATTCCACCTCTTCCCATCTGCAGAGAATGGAACTCCAAATGAACACATACATGCAGCATGTGGCGGATCAACAAGCTGCAAACTTCAGAGGCCAGATGCAGCTGAACGAGAGCTTCTACAACTATACTCTGCATCAACAACGTCAGGATCCCAACCCCTTTGCATGGCCTACTCCAGAGCAGTTCAGAGCTCATGTAGCATGGCCTGGGGACAGGCCAATATTCCAGGAGGAGGCAACAGGCTCTAGGGCCCACCAGGATCCTGCAGCAGAAGAAGGACCTGCAGCTACTCAGGAAGCAGCAGAGGGAGGAGAAGCAGCAGATGATGACTTAGAGCGAGACTTGGCAACATATCTTACTAATCTACAAAATCTGTGACACTACTCTTGATTTATTTATTGCTTTCTTTACTGCTTTTGAGTACTTTCAGCCACTTTACTTTACTTTAGTTACGTACTTTCGTTTCATAAATCTTTGCTTACATTTTATTTTCGTCTGTTGAGATATTTTAGCTGCATTATTATTAGTTTTGCTAGTAGTATGTACGTAAGTTTAGTGTTGAACTAGTGCACATTTAAGAAAACATTTTGGTATTGTGCACAAGAAAAACCCTTCTTTTTGAAAGATTTCACATACTTTTTGCTTATAAAATCATTTTGTAAATAAAACTGTGATTTAGAACATAATTCTTTTTGGGGCATAAATATGGAAATTTTTCTTGAAATATTTTATGTTTTGAAAAGAATCAACAAAACTTTTGGAACTTATTTTAGATCAGAACACAACAAAAATACTTTTATTGTAGGAAACCTTGAGAAATGAAAAACAAAATAAAAGGTTTTTCAGAAAAATCAAAATGAAGACAAGTCTTTTTACATGAAATTGATAAACAACATCAGTTGGAGACATTGATTTGATTTAAACATGAAAATAGACCTTAAGCCTAGTGAGTGTGTGCATCCAAACAGATTACATACTGAGAGTCCTCACTGATATGAATTATAGTTGAATTTGCATAAATTTCTAATTGTCATAACATATGATTCACGGATATGATTTAGGCCTTCTTTCTTTTTGAACATTTTTTTAGCCACTGGCCAAAAAAGCTACCCCAATATATAATGATTTATCCTTTGTAAAGCCCTTTTGAGCCAAACACTTAATATTTTGTTGGCACCCTAACCTAGAATAAGAATTTTCCAATTTACCTTAGGTTAGGAGAGCAAAGAAAGATTTTGTTGAAAATTTTTATCAGTTGGGTAGATTTTATGATGAAAAGACTTTTTGCTTAAAAAATGTGGCTATTCATGTGACTCTAAAGCTAAAGAAAAGAAAAAGAAAGAAAAGAGAAAAAGGAATCAAAATTCCTTATGTTTTGGGTGAATAGAAAAGAATGATATGAGAAAAATGGATGTCTTGGTAGGAAAAGGAAAAGGAAATATGAAGTGATGATAGCATGGTTTTTCTTATCTTTTGTTTGCTCTCCTATTCTTAAGTTACTTTTTGAATATCCAGAAAAACCATAAATTCTTTTCTAGCCAGGCCCACCATAAAAAGCCCTAAAGATCCATGATGATTATGAACTATGATTTGATGGGAAATGACTTGCAAATTTGATCTATGAAATGACAGTGATGGAATTGAGAGTAAAACACTTACCTGAGAGCATTAAACACTTAATTGAGAGGTTTTCCTCTACTTAAATCAGTCAAATGTTTCCTCTGAGGTCCTTTAGAAATAAAATGTACATTGACTTTTAATCTCATTTGATTTCATGAAATTCCATCTTTTTGTACTTTCAAATTCTCAAGGTTAACTACTTTTGAAAATTTTATTCTGATCAGTCTGAAAAATTGATTCTTTCTAAAACATGATATTCCTACCTTTGCTTGATGACAAGCAAGATTCTAGGTTGGGGGGAGTTGATAAGTGCCACATTTTAGTAAAAATAGGACTTTTATGAAGGCACTTATCTGTTGTTTTGATTAAAACTATTCACAAACTAACCCTAAAAACCTAGTCAAATGGTATGTTGTATATGTTGTATGTAGTTAAGTTAAGATTTGAAAAGATTCATCCAAATTAATGGTGCATTTTGATAGGTTTGAAGATTCCGAAGTTTCAAGCATATAAAGCCAAGAAAAAAAGGGGTGATCAAAGTAAAAACTGAAGTTTCATAAGCAATCCAAGCCCAACAACCGACATGGCCCAAAGCTTTCTTCAACGTTAAGGGATTAACTCGCCCAGGTGACCATCCATAGTGCATTTGGCTCGCCCAGGCGAGCTACAAGTTCCAAAAAGGTATACTTAAGCTCGCCCAGGCAAGCAAAACATGAAGAAACCATGGATTTTGGAGTTTAGAGAAGTTCCTTGGCACCAAATTAGCCTCTAAATTCTTGTTTTAAGCTTAGGAATCCTTCTTAGGTTATAGTAGAGAGTTAGGGAAGTGAGAAAAGTGAGTTTTGTAGTGGAGACTCTGCCGAAAAGAGGATCAATGACAAGTTGCTTCGTCAGTCATTCTCTTGAGGAGGTTCTTCCGATACAAGCCTAAACTCTCTAAGGATTGGACGTATCCTTCTTATCCCTATGCTCTTTTAATTGTTATCTATGCATGAATTATTCTATTTTTTATTGGTGATTTCATTCTTCGCTTAATGCTTGACTCTAAGTGATCGCTAGTTTCACGAATTTAAACTCTAAAGGCGACTGGAAAGTAAATTTAGGGTTTGAACTGAATGAATTCACTCATCACGTCACGTTGCTAGGAATAGGGCATGACATTTTGATCGTATTAAACACGTGAATAGAATCTTAATGCTAGGGTATTTTATTAAATCTACGAGGAATCGATTTTTAGTAAAATATTCTTAGAACCTTAATTGCGAGGAATTGAATTAGGGTTACTCAAACGTGCGCGATAATAAGAATAGAATAAATGCATAGGTAATGTTAAATTGAAGGGATAAAGTAAGAAGAAATCTAATCCTACGCTTTCCTAGACTTGAAAACTCGTTCATTTTCTTCCGTAGTTTTATCTTTACGTTACGATTACGTAATTACAAACAAATGAACACTCGCTTTAATCATCTGTACATAAACTATTAGACTGATAGAAATATTTAGACTAATTAACGTAAACTCAAATCCCTGTGGAGACGAACTTTATAAATTTTGTAACTTGCAACGATAAACGGTACGCTTGTCGAGAAAAATCCTAACAATAGCACTGCTGCAACAACAATGCTCAATTCACAACAATTCACATGTGAATCAGATTATTACTGTTATTTTTTCCAGCAATGCACATAGGTAATGCTTTATCAATTACTTGTAGTGTAAGCAAGGCAAGTCAAAGTGGATGGATACTGGATTTGTGTGCCATAGATCATGTCACACAGCTTCCCCTCACCTATTTTCTTCCCACAAGAAAATAAATCCTATAATATTTAAACTCCCTACTGATCACACAGTTACTACAACACATGAAGGCACTATTCAATTTTCTCAATCACTATACCTTGAGGATGTTTTATACATACCTAGCATTCAGTTCAATTTGATTTTAATATCTAAATTGTTGTCTTCTTTGCCTTGCAAGCTAACATTCATAGATGATAAATGTTGATGTATGACTTGATGTCGCTCTGATGTATAGTTGAACCCATAGTCATTAGTTTTCCTAAATCTACCTTGCAATGAAACCCAATCTTCAAGCAAACTTCAAGAACTCTAACTTCTGCTCTTTCATAAGAATTTGGGGTTGTTTTTAAGATTTTTAATTCAGCAAGGGAAGATGGAAGAAAGGTTAGAGATGAAGATGGATGGCACCATGGAAAAGCTTTCCAATAAGCCTAGGAAGAATCACCACAATAGTATTGATAAGACTCAAGAAGTTCTTACACAAGAACAAGAGAGAAACTCTCACAACAATTTTCAGAATTATATTAATGAACCAAAGTTAGTTACATTCAGTTTTGGACCAGCTTATATAGGCCAGGAAATTACAAGAAAATGCCACTAAATGTACGGAAAATGCAAATTGAAATGAAACCCAAATGTGCAAGCTTTCCCTAAAGTGACCTTTGGCTAACCCAACACGTGCAGGTGTAGTTTATGCTCAAGTAATCGATTAATACGTCCATGTAATCGATTAATTACTCTTAAGTAATCGATTAACGGGTCTTGTAATCGATTATTTTGTTCTTGATCTTCCTGGAAACAGATGTATGAACAAAGTAATCGATTAATTTGTCATGTAATCGATTAAAACAGAGTGTTCCTTGTCAAAAAGTGCTTTGTAATTGATTACAGATAGCTGGTAATCGAATACAGGTGTCTGGTAATCAATTACAGGTATCTGATAATCTATTATAGGTATCAGAAACTATTTACAAAATGCGTAAGTAATCTATTACAGGAATCTGGTAATCTATTACAACAAACAACACTTCTTTTGTGTTTGCATTGGGTTGGTGTGTTTCTTCATGATTTTCCAAGAGATACAAGTTAGCTTGGATATGGTCTTGAAGTGCTTGAGTCCTAGCTCTTGTCATTGGTCCTTTAAAGCTCACCAAAGAAAGTGTTTCAAGCTCTCCTTCTAGACCTTAAGCTTGCCTTGGAACTCCATCAAATGTTTTATTTAGGATATGCAGAACCTACAGAGGATTGGTATAGTTGATATGGTGGAAGATCTTTATAAGCTTAAGATTCTTCTAAAGCCTCACAAGGATTGTAATTACACTTCCATTACAACTTTTGTTTCTTCTAGTAGTTCAGCCTTTTCATGTAATAAAGTGCCTATAGATTTGTGGCACTTTAGACTAGGCCATCCATCTTTTGAAAGGTTGCAATTGTTAAAGCAATCATATCCTCTTAATATAGTTGATAAACAATTTGTATGTCATACTTGTCATCATTCAAAACATAAAAAGTTGTCATTTCCCAACAATGATTCGTATTCTTCTTGCCCTTTTGCTCTCATACATGTTGATATTTGGGGTCCTTGCAATGTAACCTCTTTAAATGGTCATAAATACTTCCTTACAATAGTGGATAATCATTTAAGATTTGTTTCGATCTTTCTCATGCATTCTTAAGCCGAAATACAATCTTATTTAAAGAATTGTGTTCCTTCTGTTGAGAGACAATTTGATACAAAAGTAAGATTAATTAGATCAGATAATGGCTCAGAATTCATTATGAGGCAATTCTATGATGATTCTGGCATTATACAACAAACTTCTTGTGTTGAAACTCCCCAACAAAATGAGATTGTTGAGAGAAAGGACCAACATTTATTAAATGTTACTCGATCCTTATTGTTTCAATCTAATTTGCCCTCTATTTATTGAACCTATGCTCTCATTCACTCTGATATTCTTATAAATTGCGTACCAACTCCTTTCTTTGGCAATTAAAATCCTTATGAAAAACTTTATAGAAGTCCTTATGACATTGCTTTTTACAGAGTCTTTGGTTGTTTGTGTTTCTCTAGTACTTTAACTTCCAAAAGAAAGAAGCTGGATCCAAGAGCTGCTACTTCTATTTTTCTAGGCTTCAAGCCAAACACAAAGGGCTATATTACTCTTGACCTCGAAACCAGGGCTGTTTTTGTTTCCATAAATGTTATTTTTTATATAAGATTGCTTCCCATTTGCTGCTCAAGATCAGCCTGATCCTATCACTGTTTTACTTGTGACAACTTCTTTTAATGATAACATTGATCATTTTGATGACCCTCCTTCAGAACCACCAACTAATCCTAACCTAATACTTCTACTTCTAGCAAAGTTACTCAGGCACCTAGAAGGTGAAACAGATACACAGGCAAAGCAAATATAAAGACTTCCATATCATATATCCATCATCAACTGCTGCCAATCACTCTACTGGTAGTAGCCTTTACCCTCTCAGTTCTATACTTTCCTATGGCATATTGTTTCTTTCTTATTAGTGTTATCCTATCTGTCACACAACAAGTTGAACCTAAGTCATATAATGAAGCCTCTACATATCCTAATTGGATTGAATCCATGAATGTTGAGATTAAGGCATTAGAACATAATAATACATGGATTCTTACTGATCTTCCCCAACATAAGGCTGTAAGTGGATGTAAGTGGGTATATAAAATCAAACACAAGTCTGATGGATCCATAGAGAGATATAAGGCAAGGCTAGTAGCCAGGGGCTACACTCAAGTAGAGGGTCAGGATTATCTTGATACATTTTCTCTAGTTGCCAAGTTAACCACAATTAGACTTTTACTGGTGTTAGATGCTATCAATCAATGGCACCTAAAGCAATTGGTTGTAAATAAGGCCTTCTTACATGGTGATTTGAATGAAGAAGTGTACATGGTTCTTCCTCAAGGTATGCAATCAGACAAGCCAGGACAAGTTTGTAAGCTCCAAAGGTCTTTGTATGGCTTAAAAAAGGAAGTAGGCAATGGTATGCCAGATTGTCTTCTTTTCTGATTTCACATGGCTATATACAGTGTGCATCTGATTATTCTTTGTTTCTCAAGCATAGATCTAATTCCATTTCTGCTCTACTGGTCTATGTGGATGACATTGTATTGTCACGCAATGTTCTAGTTGAAATTCTAAGTATTACAATCTATTAGACAGTGCTTCAAAATAAAGGACTTAGGTGATCTGAAGTTCTTTCTGGATTTTGAAGTAGTTAGAACAGCTATTAGCATCAATTTATGTCAAAGAAAGCATGCTTTGGACATTCTTAGTGACACTGGCATGCTTGGTTCTAAGCCAGTGTCTATTCCCTCTGATTATACTACTAGGCTGCATCAACATTCAGGTTCTCCTTTTTCAAATAAGGATGCTTCTTCTTACAGGAGATTAATTGGAAGGTTGATTTATCTGACTAACACAAGGTCAGACATTACATATGTTGTTTAATATTTGAGTCAGTTTGTGGCTCAACCTACCTCAACTCATCAACAAGCTGCTTCCAAAATTCCTAGATACATCAAAGGGTCTCTAGGTGTAGGCATTTTCTTTCCTGCTGATAGTGGAATACATTTGAAAGGCTTTAGTGATTTGGATTGGGCTGGTTGTATTGACACCAGAAGGTCTATCACTGGTTATGCCATATATCTTGGTAGTTCATTGATCTCATGGAAGTCAAAGAAACAAGCTATTGTGTCTAGAAGCTCTTCAGAGGCTGAGTATAAGGCATTAGCAAGTGTCACTTGTGAGCTTAAATGGCTTACCTTTCTGCTAGAAGAATTCAATATCAATTTTCAGCACCCTGTTATTTTGTATTGTGATATCAGATCCACACTCCACATTTCTGCCAATCCTATTTTTCATGACAGAAAGAAGCACATTGAGATTGATTGACACATAGTTCATGAGAAGATGCTTGTTGGACTTGTGAAATTAGTTCCAATTTCCTCTATAAACCAGCTTGCAGACATCTATACCAAGGATCTCATGCCTAGTGCTTTTCAGTTTTTACATTCCAAGCTAGGAATGTCCAACATCCATTCCTAGCTTGATGGGGGCTCTTACCATAGATATAGACTTGATCATGGTTAACTCAACTTGATCATGACTATCATACTTAATCTTTGTATGTAACTATCTAGAGGTAGCTTAGTTAGTTAAAAGTTAGTTATTCTTGTAACTAACTATATAACCATCTATAATAACAAACTCATGTAAGCTAATTCAATCTATGCTAATCAAAGCTTCATCTTCCTTTTTTTCTCTCTTGCTTTCTCTGCACTACTCCAATAATAGCATTCCATGACACTCCATCAAAGTCTGTTCTAATAAAACCGTTTTCGAAGATAACGCGGTGGCAAAATTGTAATTAAAATGAAATATACTACGTCGTTCTTAACAAAACCGTCATAGTTGACCATGTTCAATGACGTTTTTAGTAGTGAGTCGTCGTGGTCTATTGGAGTTCAAAGTGTAAAATTGTCGTGGGTTAACTAAGCCTCTCATAACTCAGCCTTATTAGGTCTCTTTCTCAGCATCTCGCTCCCTTCACAAATCTCTCAGCAGCTGTCGTTGCCGTCAAACCAGTGAGGTAGCACCACTGTGACAGGAACACCACCAGGCCGCCGTCACAACTTGGCCTCTCAACCACACAAAGTAAAGAAAAAGACTCTTCAAAACCCTAGCTCGCAATAGTGAAAGAGTAAATTTTCGATGATGAGGGAGGAAGAGATGGAGAAGCTTGGAGGACTGGTGAGGGACTGCGTGAAGGGAGCACCTCTACTCTTCCGCCATCTTCTTCATCAACAAGGTGGTCGCCATCACCTCCATAAAAAATGCCGACATCTACATGCAGGCCCAAGCCCTCTTCGATCCCTTTTCCCATTTGATTGAGGTTAGGATTTATGACTTCTTCGATCCCTTTTCTCATTTGAAATCATTGTTTGCCAATTAATTGATTGACACCACCGCACACCAAGAGCAACAACAATGCCAACTGTGACGATGACATTGTTTCGCCACCACTACCCTCGCGGGTTTATGGTTGTCAAAGGAAAGCGAAAGGTTTGCTCGACTGAGAGAGCGAGTGGTTAGCCGGTCCCAACTCTGTCATGCCCATCCTCCTTGGAGTTTCAAAAAAAATATCCCCTTCTGTTTTTCCGTCGGGTCATAGGGGTCTAGAAGGGTCACACCGTTGAGATCTTCAATAGCTTTGAACTCTTTTGCGATCCTTCCACCCACTCCCTCGATCGCACCTTTCTCGAGAAAAACCAAGAACTCTGTTCAGTATTCCTTTCTCTCAATTTTATTTTTCATTTCAAATTTTATGCAATTGTGACTGCATTTGTTTGTAATTTCCCATAACGTTAAGGACTGTATTGGAGCTTGTTGGCTATATCTATTGACTATATATATATATATATATATATATTAATTGGCACTAAACTTCAGGTTGTTGGGACTCTCTTTACACATCATCAGAAATGTGTGATTGTGGATACTCAAGCACACGGTAATAATCGAAAGGTGGTCTAGATCTTTGTGATGGCCTGTATGATACACCCGAGCATAGAATTTTACGTGATATCGACAGTGTTTATCATGAAGATTATCATAATCCCACATTTTGTGTAAGTTCATAATCTCTGAGGATACCATGCATTAGTTATAAGTTGTTGCATTCCAAAATCTACATTGACATATAATTGAGCTTTTCTTTTTAGCACGATATATGTCCAGTTTCTGTTTCTTTCTCTAATAAGAAAAAGCAGAGTTGTTTTGTTCAATGAGGTTAATTATTGACCTAATATTCCTCTTTTTGTCTATAAGCTGATAATGACTTCTTGGTTTGAAGTATGCATACATACGAACATTGTTCTAGCATACTTTAACTGTTAACATTTTAAAAGTGGTGACAGAAAACTTCCATGCCTTCATTCCACTCATTCAGTAGGTTTGGCTTGTTATAAATACAGTACTATTATTGGCACTTCGTATCTAGTATAGTATCTTCAAAAGCATAAATTTGTTGTTTGGGGTATTGTTTGACACTAAGATTTAGATCACCATTGTACTTTTGGTCTTTCTTGCTAACTGAAATTTGTCATGTCTCTCACTTTTAATTATAGGCGGGAACCAGTGGCGGACCCAGGAATTAAAATCAATGTTTTATGTACAAAGTTATAAAGCTGCTCAAAATATAATTGTTTTTATAAGAAGATGCAAGTAATAGCTTTGATCAAACATTAAGATTTTATCCCTAACATTCTCCTTGGCACAACCCACAACCTACACTAACAGTAAAGCCAATTAACAAACACACAAAAAGGGAAATTCTCTTTCAGGCATATTCTTAATAGTTAATAAACATAGCAGGTTAAATAGTGAATGCCATTAAAACCAATGGAATTTGCCATCTTTTACCGTGTAAAACATAGCAGATTTTAGTTTTAAATGACACAAGATCCAAAATCTGGGATGCCATTAAAACCAGTGGAATGCCATCTTTTACGGTCTTTGACTGCTAGATAAGATCACACTGCTGGTCTCTCCAAAATAAATAGTGAATTTTCATTTGAATGCAAGCATTAGCTTATACTGCAGGGACATGGCTACATTTTAATCCATTTAGTTATTAACTAATTCTTTTAACAATTTAATCCCCCCCTCCCCTTGAATATCCTAATTGAAAATATTTAATTTCACCTAATTAGGATTTTAGAGCTGGAGAAATAGAAAGTTAATTACATTGGTGACAGATAATATGTTTAATTTGCAAATTCCCTATGTCTATGTGTTGCAATATACTAATTAATTAGAGCCTAAAAAGGTTTTGATTTATGTACAGGAGTTGTTAATTTGGAGGGAAAAATGATAAGGAGGGGCCATAATTAGAGGCTAAGAAAAGAATTGATTGAAGTATGATAGCACACGTGTATAAAATAGCAGGGGAGGAGCGTCTTCACGTGTGAAAGGCTGGACCACTTCCAGTCTGTGGTAGCATCAAAGATTTTTATTTTTATAAAAGGAAGGCAGAAGGAGGAAGAAGACGCTCCTGCCCCACAACCTACACTAACAGTAAAGCCAAATAACAAACACACAAAAAGGGCAAATTCTCTTTCAGGCATATTTACAAAGACATGGTGCTCAACCAAGTAACAACACAAATTGGAATTTACTGGATTTTAAATCTGCAATAACCAAACATAGTTTTCTTTCTCTTTCAGGCATATTCACAAACACATGGTGCTCAACCAAAATCCAAATAACTCAAACTAAATGATTATGGTAATAAGTCAAGAGTGGCAACCAAAATCACAAACACATAGATTGATAAAATTGCTGAGAACAAATTGATTTATGGACGACAAGAGACCAACCTCTGCTGCTCAGCTGCTGACAGGTCAGGGTTCCCAATGCGGTGGACTGGTGGAGGACGAGGCCAAGGTCGAAGGTCGCGGTTGACGACGGTGTCGGGCTATCGGCGCGGGAACAGTGTCGGGCTGTCGATGACGAGGCCAAGATCGCGGACTCACAGTTGCTTGAGGTGCTGACGCAGTGACGCCTGACAGTGTTGCACGACGCTGGCTGAGGTCAAGAGAGGAGGTAGAGCCGGTGAGGAGAAGAGTCGCAACGAAGAAGAAAGAGTTGCTGAACGAGAGAGAGAAGAGCTGCGTGAACGAAAGAGAGAAGATGCGCACTGTGCCTTTTGTATTTTGTTTTAAAAAAAAAAATGAAAACTTTAGTGTCCGCACGTGCGGACACTTGCCCCAGTGTAGGTCCGCCTCTGGCGGGAACCAAGGGTCCAAGGCAACCATGGCATGAGTTACATTGCAAAATTGAAGGCCCTACTGCATATGATATACTCACTAATTTTGAGCAGCGGTGGAGAAAAGCCACCAAATGGTCTGAGTTGGGTCGGAAACTCAAGAGAGTATCTCACTGGAACGATGATTCTTTGATCAAGTTAGAATGCATCTCTTGGATTCTTAGTCCTTCGGAATAAACTCCAATTGATGATCCTGAATTATGGGTTTCAAAGGAAGACGATCCTGAAAATTGGCATGTTCATGTTACTAGTTCTCTCTCTTTAAAGTGTGTCTTCTGTTTCCTTCTTTTTCTTTCAAGATATTTGGGTGTTGATAGAACTATATTGGTGATCGTTTGAACTTTGGTTTGGCTGCTGAGATAGCAAAATGTGAGGCTTATAAAGTAGAATTATGTCTGGCTGGTTTGTGTTTTCTTATTGTACTCTAACTAATTAAATATTTATTATGTAGGTAAAGTATGACATGTATTTTGCCTATGCAGACTGTTATTGTTGGTGATGATTGTGCACTACCTCCACCTCAAGGGATTGCAGGAGGAAGAGGTTTGGCAGGTACTATTCTGGTTCACAAGGTACATTCATGAAGTCACTTCTTTCTTTTGTTACCAATGCATATAAAAATGCTCTAACCATACATTTTTGGTGAGAATGAAATGCATTTGATTCTCTTTTGCTATGAAGGTTGGTTGCAGGTCTGTACCTCCTTCTGAGAGAAGAAAAAAAATAAAAATAAAAGAGAACATTGACTTTTTAAGTATGGTTGTGACTTGTGACTGAGCTTGTTTTATTATTCAATGCATGGTTACTTTGTTTTATTGAAGCTCTATAACTTGCGACAGCTAATATCATTTATCTGTATAATTATTTGCTAAAAAAGGTATATTATAGTATGAAACCAGTTCTGTTGGTGAGATCCATAGGACTCATGTTAATGTTGTCATTTGATAAGTACTTATTATTGGTTCAAATTTTTCTTTGCAATAATTTATTCTGACCCTTCACCCCTGTTCTTTCCCTTTTGTTAAGATGCTATGTGCCAGTTTATGCTACACAGATATCTCAACCATTCAAGGATTCCCATATGTTAGAGTCTTTTCAATCCTATGCTTTGAGTCTTAGTTTTTTTTTTTTTTTTTTTTTTTTAAAAAAAAGAAATATTTTTTTTATTTTT
>PYAF01003852.1:101360-145250 GCA_007407185.1 Glycine tomentella
CTGTGTATAAATATAATAATCAACAGACATAGACTATATTGAATCTCTAGGTGTCTACTTCAACAAGGCACTCTTTGTACCTGGTTTATCAGTGTATCGCAATGTTGGATCCCATGCTTTACCAGCGTCAGATTCTAATGTATACCTGTCATGGCAGCTTACTCTACAAAGAGTGTGGGAAAATCTCATGCAAGGGAACAAAGGTATTTTGTTTGATCACACAAATTATATGTTTCTTTTCAAGTTCTTGAATAATTAGGCCCTACTCTGGCCATAGAGTGGTCACCAAAATTTGATCCAGTATGCATGTAACATAAAGTTAGGCCCTCTAAGATTATTTTTGGATTTTTCTGTCTCTGTTGGCTCCCTATCCATGATTAATTTAAACTCAAGTTAATATTTGTACTTATGAGTTCATGAGAAATTCTTACCCAGGCATTGCTTACAACAAGCACTCTAATTAACAGTTTACATATGTAAAATCATTCTTTAGAGAAACAAACATTTCTAACATGGCTCACACAACTTTATACATGTTATTGATCATTGAGTACCTATGACTAGCAGTGCCTACTTTAGAATTTCATTGAGATCATTGAGATTTACTGGATCATAGGAGCGTCTTTCCTTACTCATTTATTTCTCCTTCACATTATTTATTTAATTTAGAGAGATGGACAATTTTCTGACTTTAGTCTGTTTGGGGTCATTTGGCTAGAAGGCAAGAATAATTCTGCTTCTGAAAATTTAAACATGGAAATTAGTGCCAGCAATTCAATGTCGTGTTTTCCTCATTGCCACTGGTTATCAAATGCCTTAGGGACACAGTGCAGCAAAACCAGTCAAATCGTTTTCAAGTAACATTAATTCATGGTTACACTGGGGGATTGTGAATATCTAATATGGTGGTATGTTACTTAGATATTGATTCCTTTCTTTAAAGTGAAATGATTACTTTAGTTTGAGTTTGTTGTAACTTTGCTTAAATGATTAAACTCCAATTTTTATTAATTTTGATGAATTAAATATTTGTTACTTATATATAGGGTGTCAAAATAAATTATCTAGTTATTTAAAAAACTAAATTTGAAATGTCATTTAATTTTCTTATTGAAAAAATTTACTGCATTTTATTAGTTTTTAAAATTATAATGTGGTGTTTCATATTCATCATAATTTTAAAACTTATTTTGGATTACCTAACATATTATAACAATGTATATAAAAAGCTGACATCAATAAAATTACGTTGATGCATTTAAAAATGGAAATAATTATTTATTAAACTATCTTTGCATAAAAGATAAATAATTATTTCTCACCATAATACTAATCTTAATACACTGTAAAATGAATGTTTGCTACTATATTATTAAAATAAAAGTGTTGTAAAACAGAGCTATAATAACATAGCACAGTAAAGTTGGACCCAAACGAAGGAGGTAGCGTTAGAATGGTTAAAAATATAAAATTAACAGGAATGCCAAGGAAGAAAAGGCCAAAACAATGTACAATAACGTTATTTTGTTAAATATTTTTTTCCTACATATTTATCTACTAAATGAAATATATTTTTTTCTGGTTAAAAAATATAAAATTAGTTATCTTGAATAAAACAAAAAGAAATTGAACTAAGGAGTCAGTATATGGGTTGGGACTTGTTGAAAACAACTTATCCTTTTATAAATATTATTTATTATTTTATAATTATATTGACATGTGTTCTCAAGACTATAAAGTAGAAACACACAAAAGCCCCTGCCTCGCATTCAGCCTTTTTCTTTTGGATTATTCAGAATTTCCAGATTTCTAAACCTTTCTAAAGACTGATCTACTTTTAATTGTAACTGTCATGGACATTTGTGTTCATAAATTTGGTTTGAATGTTGTTAACAATTTCTTGCTTATTTGAAAGATTTAGGAGACTTGAAGTTATTGAAAAGGATCAATGTTAAAAAATCCACAAAAAGAATGACACTCAGCATGCAATCAAGGTAATCTTATCACACTTGCCTGATTTCATGTGTTTTGGATAATCTCTGGAAAACTATTTGACCAAGATTATAATTTATAGTAGTTAAATGAATTTTGAGCATCACATATCTGACCTCTAGGAAGACTCAATGCTTTCCCTTAGTTATTACTATTTTTACCTCAAATATTACTTATATTGAATTGAGTTGGATGTTTCATTTGCCTGATTTCAACCAGATCATCAGTTTCAGAAAAAGGATCTGCTATCAAATGAGGTTCATATCATAGGGAAGATTGGCATACTGATTTACTTGCTTGTTGTTCTAAACCTTGCCTTTGTATGTTCTCTTGTTCTGTTAATTTCATATTTAGTTTGGTCAGTTATAATAGAATAGTTTATTTCTTCATAAAAATTTTTAATTTTTTTAAAAGATATTTTAAGACAATTCTCTAGAAAACTATCTTAGAAATTAGACTTCTAAAACTGTTTTTGCGAAAAAATCGACTTAGAATCGTCTATTTTTTTATTTTAAAATTCAAACATTCTAAGACGGTTATCTGGAAAACCGTCTTAGAATCATTAATTTTTTTATTTAATAAAAGACATTCTAAGACGGTTATCTCAAAAACCATCTTAGCAAGTAGACGTCTAAGACGATTATAAACTAAGAACCGTCTTAGAATGTCTAATACTAAGACGGTTATAGCCTATAACCGTCTTACAATGTGACATTCTAAGACGGTTCTAAGCTAAGAATCGTCTTCGAATAAGACATTCTAAGACGGTTCAATAATTGACTTTGAAAGCCTTATTTTTCAATGACACACACTACAAAGACGGTTGTTGAGTCGATGTCGTATGGGGTAAATAACCGACGTAAAAAGCGTTATTTGTAGTAGTGTTGTAATCTACCTTAAGGTTGCACCTATCCATGGAAGATACCAGTTCTATGAAAGTGCCCATTATTCAATGAGTGGTACGTACCTGTATTTTAGGAGCAAGTCAGTTAGTTACTAATAATAATAATCTTATCTCTAGTTTGTTAGTTTGTTTTGAACTTTCAATTATTATATAATGTAACATTGCTGATCAAAAAAATAATCCAATTCTGTATTTCTCTCCAAAATATTCCGACGCGCATTATTTTTCCTTCTTCACTGCTTAATTTCTTTTCTGCCGGCCATCTCTGGTGAGCAAACAGAGTGGAATTTATCATACGGCATTCACAACATACAAGAAGGATTAGAAGGTGAGTAAGGAGAAGATGAAAAAGTGGCAAGAAGCTCTCTATGAAGCAGCCAATTTTTCTGGCTTCCATTCTAGCAAATACAGGTTGGCGTCATGTATATTATACTGCTTCTGCTTTTATTTTTATAAATTCTAATGTTTAAGGAATATTTCCACATACTACTCATAACTCGCGTAGCTTCAAACCAATTAAATCTAGCTTCGAAGACAATTTTAAAAAATAAAATAAAATAAAATCTAATCCAATCCAACTCTCTACTATCACCAGAAAGTTTGAAGTTATCTAACGTTAAAACAAATACACTAAGTTTGTGCGAGAAATTGTTTTATATGAGAAACCCTCCAAAAAAGAATTTTATTAAATCATGTTAAATTGTAGAAATAAATTGTACTTAATATTAAAAGGGGTTGTAATTATATTTCAATATTGAATAATAGAATATCCTCCAATGAAATTAAAGAAAAAATGTGAACTTTCACAACAATTTTAAACTTAATTTCTAGTGATATCCCCTAGTCTCAATGTATATACACTATATTATTTGTTGATCTTACATTCTTATACTTTAAAGAATGGAGAAAATTTTAATTTTCCTATTTGTTATCTTTTCTCCTGGAATTTAGTGGCGCATAAAAGAGTATTTGTCCTTAAATCCAACTTTTATTTTCACAATATTCATTTATTTTCATTTTAATTTTAGTTTTACTAAGTCGCAATATACATGTAACTTCCTACTTCTATTTAATCTTTGTATATATAGATATGACTGAATTTGACTTTGATTGAATCCATTATCAGAGTTTTTTGCAAAAACTAAATCACGAGTATCCAAATGACTTTAGAGGTCTGTTCGTACGTATCTGATGAAAACTACACAAGCGTTGAATCTTTACTGAAAACTGATTCAGAGGAAGTTCGAGTCATTGGAATTTGGGGCATGGGAGGATTGCTAAAACAACATTTTTCTAAAAACTGATGCAGAAATTCAGGCAGTCTTGAGATTGAGCTATGAAGGATTAGATCATGATGAGAACTACATTTTTCTTGACATAGCTTGTTTTTTTAAAGGACAAAGTAGAGATCGTATAACAAAAATATTAAATGACTGTGATTTTTCATTAACAAATCCAATTGCAATAATGCGAGACGTAGTCTCGCGCGACTCCTAAGTGAAAAGAAGGTCAAGCATTGCATCCTAAATAAATAGACCAATACAACATTATATGGATTGACAATGACATAACCCATGTCGGGATCGGGTCCATTTTCGCTCAAACCAATAACATGATTGGTCCTTAATTTATTTTTTAAATACTAACCTTTATTTCTTTTAATTTATAAAAACTTTATGAAAACATTGTTAGTTTTAAAGAAAAATGTTTAGTATGAATGAAAATTCGTACTAAACACATGAATGTCTCGCAATCTCACTTAAGGTCCACGGTCCTCTTTAATGTCAAGACCTTTAATTACTTTGATAATACCTCTTCGTTGGTTAATATTGAAACTTTGGAAGTGTCACCATCGAAACTCGTAAGCACCTTCCTCTTGATGAGCAGCACATTCAAACCAGACACGTCATGGATTCTTTGTTATGCCCCCTTCACGTTGTTCTCTTCCTATTTTGTTCCCCTTCAGTAGTTAGAATTCCAATTTATGTGTTTGCACGATGTAAATCCCACCTCCCTTCAATAACTAAGGTTTGCTCTAGGTTTTGGTGGAATATAGCTTCCACAATTAGTAAGATACAATCTAGGATAATATAATCACAATTTTTTAATATCCTAATTTATTATCTTTTAAAATAATTATAATTTAAAAATATTAAAACATTAGCTTTTGTGCTTTTCGTACTTCTAGTCTTTCGTACGATAAAGATCTGCCAATTTTTTAAAAGATTTTAGGAATGTTATATTATTCATAATGGTCCAGTTTGATTTGAATAAAAATGTCTTCTATTAAAAATACATATGATCTATAAAAAAGAGTGTAATGCCATATTTATTATTATCTTATGTTTGAATTGCGGAAATCCGCTTTACCATCGTAACCCTAACAATTCAATCTCATTATTCTATGATGACTCATTCAATCAAGGTTTTAAAGATTGGTTATGGTCAAGGTTGTTAAATCATAATGCATCACTTAATCGGATGATGTTACATGTTAGGAGCCCCTTTCGTTGATAATGTGTGCTACAATTCATGTGTAGAAGTGAGATTGCAGTTCAGATCGCGATCTTCCACACTTAATGGTGAGATTGTTGATCCCCTACGAGTCGAAAGAAATTGTAAAGCAAGAGACCCACCACTCCAAATTAGGCACTCGTTGTGAGGTATCTTTGCGGGGTACCTAGCAATTGCAGTCGTCACGATGCCATTAATATTCATGCAGCAAATTGCAATGTTTTGTGGGCTTCACGTTTAGCTCTTCTACTTGCATTTTGTTCAGACATGTCTATGTGGCATGCATTGTCGTTGGCCTAATTTGTGAGGATATCTCCAAAAAAATATGGTATGTCCTTTAAGGCATAGTTTCTTTCTTCTTTTTTTTTTTCCCTTCCTACCTTGTTAAAAAACGGTTAATTATGCATTCTTGATTCAAAAAAGACTTTCCACGCGCTTTGCAAAATGTCTTCATAGATTGCCTAAAAAGATCAAATATGCTTAAGCAAAAAAGTGACATCCAATGACATTATAGCAATCTTGTCTTTTGTTTTGAAGATGGTAAGCAAACATGAAATTAAAGCATACATTGAATGTTCATTGGTGTTTGTCCCTTGATTCATATAAATTTATACTTTAGGGCAAACCTACATTACGTAGTAACAGTTGACCTAAAGGCCAGATATCATACCCAAGAGACTATACAACTTGTCCTAACGAGTCCAATTTGAGTGGGTTTTTGATCAATTACTTTGCATAAAATAATTTCGCAACAAGCTAATAATAATGATTATGAGATTAAACAGATAGAAAACCTAGGGCTATGATTTCAAATGCACCTTTAATTTCTGCAAATTTCAATTTCAATTGAAACCTAAGTGAATCCTCAATTAATCATTCCTTTTAAAAAATGTTGACCATAAATTCATCAATAGTCCTTCCTCTAAACTCCTATTTCTTCATTTAGGATTTAAATTAGAAAAAAGAAAAATCACGGAGAGAGAAATTAATTATTATTAATTTGATTAGAAATTCATATAACATCAGTGATCATACAATGTTATATGAATTTAATCACTTCACATGTTAAATTATTTACAAGCAGTATGTTGCTGATAGATAATCAACTATGAGTTCAGAGTGATCATTTCCAAATAAAAACTAAATACAATGAAGTAATTTAATTGATTGAATTAATAATGATGGGATTTCAATTAAAATAAACAATTGGGTTCACAAGCACATATTACTTGGGAATTTAGGGACACTATAGCCTATATCACTCAAGTAGATTTTGTCTAATGCGTGAGCATTTAATTGTTATAATCTATTTGATGAATTAAAACTCTTAATTATTTTGATTAAATGTAAATAAATACAAGGTTAAAAGTTGTGTCTAATATAATATTAGATCGTGACTCATTTATCTATATCTATATTTTAGACGATAGCAGAGATATGTCATAATCTGATACAATATTAAAAGATGACATTTAAGACTTCTTTTAATACTTCGTATTTGAGATTCATTTTGCAAAGACATTCTCTTAGGATCTGTCAAATCCCATGAAGCATAAATGAAGTTCAAGATGTGAAAGTTGCCAAACGACATCAAAAGACGTGCTTTGTTGTGACAAACATGCTGTAACTTAAAGCAAGTGTTTCCTGCTCTAGTAATCAACACGAAAGCCAACTGGAGTGGTTTTTAGCATGAATAAGGACGTGTATTTAATGTATGCATTAAATGCTTCAACGACCATATATAAACTTCAAACACAAGTTCAAGTTAAGAAATCTATTCGTTTAGAGACAACGGACACTTGAAGATAAAAGGCTATAAATAATATAGGCTTTGAAGACAAGGGTTGCGAACCTATGTGCTAACATTCAAATTATTTTGTAAAAAGCTCTCTGTATATTTCTTATATAGTTCAAAAAAACTCTCAAAACACTTTGAACTTCTTGAAAAAAAAGACTAAGTGCTTAAATTGTATATATGTCTGTAAGGTAATTAAGATTTAGTTAGTGTGCAAACAAACTAAAAATTAGTTGATTTGCTTAAAGCTAGTAGTGGCTTGGTAGGACAAAGTATAATTGGTTGTGTCAAGCTTGATGTAGAGCTTGAGTTGTAAGAGGTAGAAGTGATACTGACAAAATATTTGTAACTTATTGAAGTTGGTGGAACTTGGTGGTTTACCAAGAACTAGACATAGTCTCAATGGTACAGACGAACCAGTATAAATTTCTGTGTCTTATATTCTCTTTGTTTATCTTTTGTTTTAAACTACCTAGGGCTTGAATTTGTTTTCGTTTTTGAAAAACTTTTTATTATGCAAAATTTGTTTCTATCATTTGAATGTCTTGCGAAAATCTACTATCTGTTTTGCTAAAGTTATACTTCAGACAATAGCATTGTTGTTGAACAAAAATACTTTGGAATTTCTAAAATCATAATTCAATTCCTCTTGTTGTGATATTTGTATTTACAATATGTATATATGATTGTGATTATATGATCCTAATTCTTAGTAATATCATGTATGTGTTTTGTATCAATATCAAGCAAAAAGTACCAAAAAATAATTTCAAAAAAGAAAAAATGTTAGCCAAAAAAACATACAAAACTTAAAGGAGGTGTATGAATAAATGGTGACGCCTAGTGTGGGAAAGGTAAGTAGGTTTCCAATCATAGGTAAAGGCTTTTGGATCATAATTTTTTTAAAACTTTTGAATTAAAGGCTAAAATCTTTTATCTTTTCCCTTTTTCTTTCTCTCTTCCCTGATTTACTCTTTTTCTCTTTCCTTTTTTATCGCCTCTCCTTCTCCCCCTTTGTGCTTCTACCCAAGGAATTCAGCCACAATGGTAGTGTTGCAAACATGGTGGGCTGCCCATCACCGAAACTGTAACCAGATTGCATCAACACATTTGACACGAGCTATCATATATTCTTGAAGATGAAGTCGCCAATATATTTGAGTGTGTTGACTTGAATGCACAACTATTCTCATTTTTTTCTTGCTTTCTTCATTGGACCTTGTACTGCACAAAATTGGTAAAATTACACATGACCATTATTGTAGGGTCACTGTACAGTGTCACCTTGCTACAGTAACTGTACACGTGTCTGCCCTCCGTGTCAGCCCTGCTACAGGAGCGCGGACGTCAACCATCAACAATTGGGTCTCTCTTGTCAACAACAACTTATATGTTATACTTATTCAAATAAGTGTAACCACTTTATCTCCTAGAATATCTCCAACTATCTCCAAGGGATTATTTACAAAGTGTTACTTATCTACAAGTAACAACATATCTACAATGTACACATTATCTCTTATTCAAATTACATAAATGTCTGATATTATCTATTATCTTATAAACAGATAAATTAACAAACAAAGGCCCAAGGCCCATACTTCACACTATAAATACAGGTTCTCTCTAAATCTTTATTCATGCTCACATTCATTCCATATTCATCTCATACTCATTACTCATTCACCATCCGAGACACACTCGGAAATCTTATACTCTTTTTTACTCCGAGACCACCTCGGACTTTCTTACTCAGTTATGCTTCCATAATTAATGTACTTACTTGAGCGTTGAAGTCCTTTCCTTTGTTTTGCAAGTCCTCCTCCTCAACAAGGTTGACTCATCATCCGACGTGCAAAGTTTGGAACACACTTGGACCCCGTCCATCATCATACCTGGAATTTCTAGATTTTGGTAAGAACATTAGCGTCCACCGTGGGGCCGCGATAAAACTTGCCCTGCGGCCTCGCAATCTCCAGATCATCGCATTCTCCATACCACATTTTGTGTCCATCCACATCAATGGTCAGTACATGCAACACTCCTAGGGAGATATCCAACCCTCCTCAGACAACCATGACAAATGCTGACACCATCCAACAACTCCAAATCTGCATCGCGAAGATGGAGATAAGACATGAAGAAGAACTCAGACAGCTGAAGGCTAACCATGATCAGTTGGAGGCTTTGGATGAGATGCCCCAAGGTGATGGGAATTTGCATAGCACGGGGGACGAATCTACTCAAGGAGAGTCACACACCCGACAAATTGTCAACCCTCCGGAAGGTCCCAGCTCAACACCAGTACTCCGTCCAGAAGGGCTGACAACATGACAACACCCCTTTACTCAGGGAGAGTCACAACCTCGATAAACCGTCAACCCTCCGAGTGGTCCCAGCTCTGATAATATAAAATTTCCTTTCAAAATATGTAACATCGGAAGATTTTCAAAAGGATCGTATCTTTAAAAACCAATTAGGAAAACAATTTCTTTCACCAATCAAACCACTCTTGTGTTGTGACCAATGTTGTAAGATGAACAAAACTTGTACTTCAAGAATATAATGAAATACTAACAAAAATCTTAAATCACACAAGATTTATACTGGTTCATCTCTCAACCCAAGAGGCTACATCCAGTTTTCTTCCTACCAACTCTTGGTCAGAGTTCCACTATAACAAATATTAGTTCTTTACAAGCTTACAATGATCACTCTTACCCACCCTAGGTAAAATTCAAAATCTACTTCCTATAGACTTTTCAAAAGACCAAGAACTAAAGATCCCCTCTCTGTTCTTCCCTCTAGAAAACCTTTCTAGAAAAAGCTTTAAAGAATACAAATATTATATGGACAAACAACTCAAATACAAAACAAATATCAAACAAAAAACCAAGCTTAAGGTTCAAGAAAGATATCACCTTATAATTCTCAGCTAATTCAATGAAATGAATGATTCAATCAATCTGAGAATGTATGCAATTGATGATCAATACTCTTTGTTGATGATTTCTTTAATCAATAGCTTGAACACCTCTTTCAAACAATGAGAATTGTGACACACATCACATGTAGCTCTCCATGACACTTTGTATCTTTGATTTTCTCTCTAAACTTAGCCTTGGTGATTTTGAGAACTGTAGAAGTTGTTTTTCTCAAGGCTTGCACAAGTCTATTATTTTTCACTGTATTTCAAACATGGACCAGACTGTTTCATTTATAAAAAAAACAGATTTAACTAACTGTAATCGATTATTTCGTCAATGTAATCGATTATTTTAACTATTGTAATCAATTAATTTAACCAGATAATCGATTAAAGTGTTCATCAGGAATCTGGAAATTTGTCACGAACAAAATAATCAATTAAGTCATCTTGTAATCGATTATTCCAGATGAACTTAGTTTTCTAATATACTTGTGTAATCGATTAAGTTCCCATTTAATCGATTAACACAGATCATGTTAAAAACACATTAATGCATATTTAATCGATTATGAACATCTAGTAATCGATTAACCAGATAATCAATGCTTTATCAATTTATGCAAAAGCTTATGTAATCGATTATTTCTCAAGATAATCGATTAGCACAAAAAGTTTCTAAATCCGTGTTAAGCTTATTTAATCGATTACGAGCCAGTGGTAATCAATTAAGATGTTGATAAGGCATTTTCCAGAAAACCTACACATGTTGTAATAGATTAAATGATCCATATAATCGATTAAAACAGTGAGAAATTGTTTTAAAAAGTTCCTAATTGCCTTAATAAATTTCTATTAATTTTATTATTACCACATGATTAAATCTGATTAAATGTATGTATGAATGCATGAATTAATCAAACCTAATGAGGATTATAAAGCTTTAACAACTGAACCAATCTTAAAAAATAAATTACAAATACCATCAATTGAGTAGGCATGTGAAACATCAAAACTTGTATTCTTCATTCTTCTTGATTCCATGACTTCAGCTTCCTCAAAGCCAACAAGCTCAGCATAGCTACACAATCTAGAAGGGCGGATGACACGACGTCACCCCTTGCTCAGGGAGAGTCACACCCTCGACAAACCATCAACCCTCCGGGAGGTCCCAGCTCAGCACAGGTACACCGTCTAGAAGGGTGGACGACACAGCGACACCCCTTTAGTCAGGGAGAGTCAGACCCCAAGCAAACCGTCAAACCTCCGGGCGGTCCCAGCTCAGCACAGGTACACCGTCCAGTAGGGCGGACAACATGACGACACCTCTTTGCTTAGGGAGATTCACACCCCTGACAGATTGTCAACCCTCATAGCGGTCTCAGTTGATCATAGATTTAGTGTCCAAAGGGGCGGACAGCATGACGGCGCCCCTTTGTCGATCGTATTATGGAAGTCGACCTATCCTCTGGGTGGAAATCTCTCCGTCTAGAAAGGTATGATGGCAACATGGATCCTGACGAACACCTGGATGCCTTTCTTACTCAGGCAAAGGATACATTCAGATGGAAGAAATGTTCAAGTTTTGGAACAAAGTCAAACAAGCCGGACAGAAGCGAGAAAAGCATGAAGTGACAGCCAAAGTCAATCCACAGAGGTCAGACAAGAATCAAAAGATGGGGGGAGACAGAAGCAACATCAGCCCAGACCGGAACATCAGCCTCCTCACCAACAGGAGAATGAGTCTGCCCAACATATCCGAGGTGAGATCAACAATATTGCGGGTGGGTTCTTTCACGGAGGACCATCCATCCAGTCTCAAAAGAGACACTTCACACTATACAGGACATTGACATCAATTACGTTGATGCTCACTCACAATGGAGTCTCCCTCCTATCACAATCACAGACAAAGATTTCCAAGGAATCGACCTTGTCAATCAGCACAATCCAACAGTGGCTTCCCTTGTAATAGCCAATTTCAAGGTATCAAAGGTCCTCATTGATCAAGGGAGTTCAGCAGATATCCTATACTGAAAACTGTTCAGAAGCTCGAAGTTTCACCAAACACGGTCTACCCTCACTCTGGACCCCTCTTCGGCTTTGTAGGGGAAAAAGTAGATACTAGAGGCTACATGGACCTCAAGACCACTTTTGGTCAAGGCCCGCTCTCAAGGAGCATTACCATCAGGTACTTAATTGTCAATACTGACACCTCTTATCTTGCTTTAATTTCCAAGAAAACTCTAAACGAGTTGGGAGCCATTGTCTCCACACTTCAGGGGCACCGTATCCTCCCAACAATGCTATACTGAGAGTCTAAATGTGACACCATATCCTCCCAACAGGGAGCTGGGCAAATACCATCCCACTTCAGGGGATACCAGCCAAGTCATGAGTATAGACAAAGGGTCCACCCCATACATCCTAACTGTCTATACAGCTCAGCACGACGCATTTAGTATGGACCCGCATGACAACACTATTGACAAAGGTCCAAACTTTATTAAAGAATTCATCAAGCTGCAGCCTGGACTCAAACCCCGGCAGTGTACATAGCTCAGCAGGTACTATACCAGCCACGAGCATAGACGCTTACCTGATGTCTTACACAAGAACGTGGGCCTATTCACTTGGAACTTGTCTCACATGTCGGGTGTCCATCCCAACATCATACGCAACAAGCTGGCCATCTCACACATCATCTACAGGTATGACCTACCTACCTTATGCCATAATCATCAGCAATGGCACGCAATTCAAAGCTCAGACCTACGAAGATTTTCTCAAATGGCTAGGTGTCAAACACCTTGTCACTTCTGTCAAACATCGCCAGACTAATGGTTAAGTAGAGGCAGCAAACCGAGTTATCTCCGAGCCTTATGTATCTAAAGGTCTCTGGAAGGAAGAACTCTCCAGCATACTCTGGTGTTATCATTGTTGACCACAGTCAACCACTCATGAAACCCCCTTTCGACTCACATATGGCACAGACACCATGATTTCTGTCGAACTTGGGGAACCATCGACAAAAAGGTTGCTATTTCAAGAGTAGCACAACCAAGAAAACATGAGGGCACAAACGCCACATGACACACTACATCATCCTTGATGGCGAATTATTCAAAAGAGGGCTAACAACTCCCTTGCTCAAGTGCCTCAACAGCCAACAGTTATACAAAGACTTGACATAACCCAAGGTCCACCCTTGGTGAGCCTAGACAAATCCAGGATGGACAAGCTTCTGGTCCATTTCCAGCAAAAACCCAAGACAGAAGAATTCCTGGTCGCATCTCTGTAGGCTTGACAAATCCAAAGTCCAACCTTGGTGAGCCTAGACAAATCCAGGATGGACAAGCTCCTGGTCCATCTCCAGCAAAAACCCAAGACGGACAAATTCCTGGTCGCATCTCTATAGTCTTGACAAATCCAAGGTCCACCCTTGTGAAAATGATAGTAATACTTCAATACAACCAAGAGGGGGGTGAATTGGTTGAACCTTGGTATTTAAAATTTTTGTAATCAGAGTTTCCACAGGATCTTTATCACTTTGAAAATTGTTTTGAAACCAAGAATCTTATATTCAATCAAATTCCTCTGTCAAGAAAATCAATAGACAATTGAAATCTCTATGCGCAACTAATTTGATTCACAAAGCAAAGCAATAAGGAGATGAAGAGAATAGAATAAAGATCAACCATAATTTTATACTAGTTCACTTCAAACACTATGAAGCTACATCCAGTTCTTCCATTCAACACTAGAATGGAGTTCCACTATTGTAAATTAATATTCTTACAAGATATTACAAGCCTCTCTTTATCAACCCTAGATAAAGTTCAAAGATCTAAAACACTATTAGATCCTTAGAGACCAACCTCATTGAGAACACTACTCAGCAACCCCTAGAGAAACACTATCTCTAATTATCATGCAAGAAACCCATTTACAATCAGCCAATCTTTACAGAAATTGAATAACAGAGATACAACTTCAAAGTTTAAGGAAAGAAGTCACCTGATGATCCAATGAATGATGTACACATGAATGATTTAATCAGGTTGAAAGTTGAAAACAAATTCAGAACATTGTTTCCTTAAAGCTTTGAAAAGAAACTTCTTGCTTTTTACATCAATTAACAACTCATGCATATTTTGTAAAAGCAAGAACCTTATGAACCCAGAGAATCACTAAAGAATGTTTGGAAAGCCTTTGAATGCTCAGAAATATGAATTTTTCAAGTTAGAATAACAGCTGAGCAAAGGTTCTATATATAACAAACTTTTTAACCGTTGATAATCGATTAGATACGCTCCTATAATCGATTATTTTGCTTATATAATCGATTAATCCAAGACTGTAATCGATTAAATTGTTTATCAGATTTCTGGGTATGGTTAACAATCAATTACACCAGAAAGATGTTCAATAATGAAAGCACTGTGTGATCGATTACAAACTTTGGTAATCGATTAAACCAGAAAGGTATATAAAACGAGTTTGAACAATGTAATCGATTACAATCTCTGGTAATCGATTAAGTCAGAAAGCTTCTAAACCAAGAGATGCATTGGGTAATCGATTACAGATTTTGGTAATTGATTATGACAGAAAGCATTGTAAGCATAGCATATGATGTAATCGATTACTATTTTGGGTAATCGATTTAAGACAGAAAGATGATTTTGAGTTTTAGCTGATGTAATCGATTACAGTTCATTGGTAATCGATTACAATGTTCATCAAGGCAGATTACAAAGTGAATCAAGTTAAAATAATCGATTAACCCGATACATAATCGATTACATTGCTCTTGAAAAGATTTCCAGAAAATACAAAGAACAAAATAATCGATTCTTTTCTCAAAATTATCGATTAAACCAGTAAGAACTTATTTTTCCAAAAACCTTTTGATTTGTTTTAAAAACTCAAGCAATTTTATCAAAGCCTTGTGAACTCTATTTCTTAAACACATAGAATCAATGAATGATATGAATGCAATGCACTTGGATCACCAGAAATGCTTTCTTCCTTTTACATTCAATCACAAATTAATCTTCAAGGTTTCATGGCATGTTGAAAGTTCAAAACCTTCCTTCTTGAATCAATTTATCCTTTGTGCTTCAAGCAGCTCCCCCTCAATTCAACAATCTCCCCCTTTTTGGCTTTAAACATGCCAAATCTTGAATTGAATAGCATTGAGTCTTGTGATTAATTTGAAGGAACATCAAAGTTTTTATCTAAGCCTTTCACACCTGAAAATCAATCAATATCTTTCCAAGAACAAATGTTAAAAGCTTCTGTGATTCACTTAGCATTCATTCACATGATATATTAATATTAAGCAATATAAAAACATTCACAAAAACAAGGGCAAACAGAGGAGTATACAGAGCACATCTAAATTTAATTTTTCTCCCCCTATTTGGCTTTTTAAAGTCAAAAAAATGCAAGGCACAGCGAATTAAAGTAAACTGAATTATAATGTTACATTAATATGGAGGGAAAATTACAAACTTGAGAAAGAAAAAAAAAAATCTAAGACTCAAAAGTCTTCTGAATCATCCATCCTAAGTTTAGCTTCAATGGCATCTAGTCTATCATTTATCTCTCTAAAAGCTCCTTGAGTTTCAGCCTTGAACTCATGATGCATGTTGAGTAGCCCATTCATCTTGCTCAGCATGAGGGATTCAAAAGGAGTGTAGAGAGGCTGAGCAGGATCCATTGAGTCTTCAGAAGTGTCCTCTTGAACACCAGCTTCAGCAAGATTAGGTTGTGGAATTTGTAAGGGCACTTGTTGTTGTTGCCCTGCCATCACCCAACCATCTGGTGTTTTAACCAATCCAAGCTTGGTTAAATGATTTTGTTGGATAAGACTGTTTGAGGAGTTAGTATTGTCAACTACCTCATTTGTCACATCAATATTAAAATAATCAATGAACCTTGATACAAGAATCGGGTAAGGGAAATGATAGTTTACAAGTCTTTTGGACTTTAGCATAATTTCTTGAAAAATAATGACCCAATTCATGGGTATAGAGTGCTTCAGACCATACACAAGCTGAAGGTCTTCATCAGTGGCTTGGGCATGGTTGGTTCCCCTAGGGGTGAGGACATAGGTAATGACATAGTGAAGCAACCTGTCCTCAGGGGTCATAAGACCAGTGCCCAACCTATTCCTGAGTTGCATATCAGGGTTAGTAAGCATACCTCTATAGGTATCTATTTTACTATAGCCTTCAGGATTTTCTTCAAACTTCCTCTCCCCCTCACATATTACACCAGCAACTACTTCCCAAATTTCAGGAGTTATGATCATCTCAACCCCTTTGACCACAAATTTAATCTCCCTACTCATAGACCCTTTGATACAGGTATAAAAGACCTTTACCAAATCAGGGTAGTAAGTTCCTTTCATCTCTACAAAAGCCCTAAGGCCTTGGTTTTCTAGATAGGCAGGAAACAGAAAACCTTCCTTTGTGAACTAATCTAGACTCAGGTATTTTGGTGAACAGATAGGCTTAGTTGCAAAGAACTGAAGATAGTTTTCCTATCAGCCTCTTTGTTGAACCAAATATCCAACCTATTAGGGGGTGGTTGAGGCTGAGGATTAGATAAGAACTCTCCTACTTTCCTTTTACAAGTTCTACTACGTTTTGGGGTAGACATTTTAGGAATACTACTAAAGATTGCAGAAAACAAGAGACAAAGAAGAAAGATCAAGAGAAGATAGAGACATTGGTGCAAGAACAAATAGTGCTGTAATGCATATATTTATAGAAGAAATTAAGCACCAACGTTCAATTTATTCAAAAATATAGATGTTATAGACAGTTAATACAAATCAATGATGATTAGATACGAGATTGATTGGATTGGGCAGTTACCAAATCAGAAAAAACTGTCAGAATTCAAACAATGGCGTAAATAATCGATTAAAACGTAGTGTAATCAATTATTTCATATACTGTAGGAACAAAAACACACACAAGGTAATCGATTATCCCGTCAGGTAATCGATTATTCCAGAAGGACAATTACTTCTAACAATGAAGGTAATCGATTACAAGGCTTTATTAATCGATTAATCCAGTGAGACATGCAATCATTTAGAAAATTTTAATCAATGTAATCGATTATCCCGATGTGTAATTGACGTGAGCCATCGAACTCAGTCAAATACCAGGCTAAATATATTCAATAGTATAGTAGTAAACCTGGATCGTTTCACACTTGGAACTGGCATTGCATTGTCATAATTAACAGGAATGTAAAAGAGGGATTTGAGTTCAATTTCAAAAAGATTAGAACAACAGAACGTTAGAAGTAATTTAACAATTTAAAAATGAGTAACCAACTCAGAATTTAGATTCCTTGGATATCTATCATCGGATAAAATAATAACAGCTTTGCGGTTGATTCTAAACAAACCGAAATCTCTGCATTCGCTTAGAATATATCCTTCCTACTAGACGATCGCCTAGCATTCAATTAAACAGGGCATGCTCACAATTACAATCGCACAGTGATCATTTTAAACCGGTATAATTAGTGATCATTGGATAAATCAACCTAAATACTAAATCTAGCATTTAATCTCTTCCTTCCCTATTATCAGAAATTGCACAAACACTACACATAAAACACAATATAGCAACTAGATACATAAAGAAAATAGAAAGTCAATAAAAAAACAAACTATAAAAGGAACCAAAAACAGAAATACAACCTACACCAAAACAGGAATTTCCACTAACCAGAGAAACAATTAAACAAAAACCAGAGATAACCTAAAACACACAAATACAACTAAAATAGAAAATAGAATATATAGGAAATACCAAAAAAAATGAAAATGGAGCATAATACAAGGGTAGGAAATAAGAAAGAAATCAAAACCTAGAATCAAACACATAACCGTACACAAAACTATGATAAAAAACATGATCAAGAGCAAAAACGAAAATAAGGAAAGAGGAGAAACAAATCTGAGCAACAGAGCACAAATCCTCTAGATTAATCCATGGGAATCTCCAATCTGAGTTGGTTACAAGGATCTTAGCCTACCATAGTTAAATCTGTAGAAAGAAATACAAGAAAAGATGATGAAACCATGAAAAATAAGAAAATGATATAAGTTTCCTTCCTTTCCCTATTCTTCTTCGTAAGTCTCTGTTTTTACAAGGCAAAAACAGTGCTCTGCACTTCCAGCACCAACCCATTGCTTAAAAGTGACACAAAAAATCTAATTTTTACTTTTTGGGCAAAATGACATAATTGTCCCTATCTATTAAATAAATTCCAGATTTTCACTACAGACTTCAGGGCCAATTTCGTCCATCTATTTGACAGAATTTGAGCTTGATTTCTTCATGAAAGTTTTAGATATTTGAATTATCTAAAAAACAAAAGAAAAATCAGCTCAAACAGACATTAGCAGCAAAAGTTATGGCCAAAATACAAAAATTGTGCAAATTTGAAATTTTAACTAATAAAAGATAAAAATCTATATAAAAGCCTAAACTATTAATCAACACTAAAGAGATTAAGAACACACCAAAAAGGGTAATAAACTACTAATCAAGAGTAGCAAATAAGTGATATAAAAATCACTTATCAGTAATCGATTATTCCAGAAACATTTGAAATCTGGCAATGTGAAGAATAATCGATTACCATATATGTGTAATCGATTACATGAGCACAAATTTCATACTGAATGTGATTTTTAATGCTTTTAATCGATTAACCCGTGTTGTAATCGATTATTCCAGTACGTTTATCAGATACATAGCACTCAGTAGCTTTTATGCAAGTTTTTTAAACAATCATACACACATGTGACATTTTGGCTTTGTTTCATCACACAAAACACATATAGAACAAGCTAGTTTAGGTTACTTTCATCTAGAATACCTAGCATGTTTCTTAATGTATAAAATCTATCCCTTGATAATGGTTTTGTGAATATATCAGCAAGTTGGATATTGGTGTCAATGAATTCTACCTTTATGTTACCTTTTTGAACCTGATCCCTGAGGAAATGATGTCTGATATCTATATGCTTTGTCCTTGAATACATTATTGGATTCTTTGATATGTTTATAGCACTTGTATTGTCACGTAGCAGAGGAATTTCATTCAGCTCTATTCCATAGTCTTGCATTTGTTGTTTTAGCCACAAGCTTTGTGCACAACAACTTCCAGCTGAGATGTATTCAGCTTCAGCAGTAGATAATACAACACAGGATTGTTTCTTGCAGTGCCATGAGATTAATGAACTTCCTAGTAGATGACAAGTGCCACTTGTGTTTTTTCTATCTAATTTGCACCCTGCAAAATCAGAGTCAGAATAACCAATAACATTGATAGAAGCACCTTTTGGATACCAAAGACCAACTCTTGGTGTAGCTTTGAGATACTTGAGGATCCTTTTTACAGCAGTAAGATGAGACTCTTTGGGATTTGCTTGATATCTAGCACATAAGCAAACACTGAGCATTATATCAAGTCTACTAGCTGTCAAGTAGAGTAAGGATCCAATCATTCCTCTGTACTTAGACTCATCAACTTTCTTTCCACTTTCATCTGAATCTAGATATGTTGATGTGGCCATGGGAGTTGCAGCATCCTTTCTTTTCTCCATATCAAATTTCTTGATAATTTCAAGATAATACTTGGATTGGTTGATAAAGGTTCCATTCTTCTTTTACTTTACTTGAAGTCCAAGGAATAATGTTAGTTCACCCATCATTGACATGTCAAATTCTTTCTGCATAGCTGATGAAAAATCCTTACACAACATGTGATTAGTAGAACCAAAAATTATATCATCCACATAAACTTGAACCAATAAGAAATCATTGCCATGTCTTTTGATAAACAAAGTTTTATCAACATTGCCCCTTGTGAAAGATTGTTCAAGCAGGAATTTGCTTAACCTTTCATACCATTGTCTAGGAGCTTGTTTCAAACCATAAAGTGCCTTTTTCAGTTTATAAACATAGTTTGGATGTTTGAAATCAGTAAAACCAGGAGGTTGTTCTACATATATGTCCTCCTCAATGTATCCATTCAAAAAAGCACTTTTAACATCCATTTGAAAAAGTTTGAAATCCATGAGACATGCATATGCAAGTAATAACCTGATTGCTTCCAATCTTGCAACTTGAGCAAAAGTTTCTTCATGGTCTATGCCTTCCTCTTGGTTATATAGCCTTTAGCAACCAATCTAACTTTATTTCTGACTATGATTCCACTTTCATCAAGTTTATTTCTGAAAACCCATTTTGTGCCAATGGGTTTAAGAGAAGATGGTCTAGGAACAAATTCCCAAACTTCATTCCTCTTAAACTGATTAAGCCCATCATGCATTACATGCATCTAATGTTCATCATTTAAGGCTTGATCAATGTTCTTAGGTTCAATTTGAGAAACAAAAGCCATATCACAACATAGGTTATTTAATGAGAATCTAGTAGATAGTCCCTTTGAAACTTCACCTATGATATTATCAAGTGATAAATCTCTTGTTGTTCTCCAATCTTTGGGCACTTGAACAGGAGTTGTGGGTTTTGCTTTAGCACTTGGTTCTTCATTTTTGGTTGAGTATTTGTCCAATTCACTAAACTCTTCCAGCTGTCCTGCATCACCATCAATCTCTTTTTCCTCTTTAGAGGGATTAGTTTCATCACAAATCACATGAATTGATTCTTCAATGCACATTGTTCTTTTATTGAATACTCTATATGCCTTGCTATGTAATGAATATCCAAGGAAAATTGCTTCATCTGCCTTAGCATCAAATTTTCCAAGTGATTCTTTCCCATTGTTCAATACAAAACACTTGCAGCCAAATACTCTTAAATGAGAAATGTTAGGCTTTCTTCCTTTGTATAGCTCATAAGGAGTTTTCTTTAAAATAGGCCTTATAAGTAATCTATTCAAAGTATAACATACAGTGTTTACAGCATCAGTCCAAAAATACTTAGGAAAATTTGACTCATTAAGAAGTGTTCTACCTCCTTCCTCAAGGGATCTATTTTTCCTCTCCATAACACCATTTTGTTGGGGTGTTCTTGGAGCTGAAAAATTATGATTAATTCCATTTTCCTCACAGAATTTTTCAAAATGTTCATTTTGGAATTCACCACCATGATCACTTCTTATAGAGACAATTTTACAACTTTTCTCATTTTGAGTAAGCTTAGCCATTTTTCTAAATGCAAGGAAAGCATCACTTTTGGATTTCAAAAACAGAGTCCACGTGTATCTAGAGTAATCATCCACAATTACAAGTCCATAATAATTCCCACCTAAACTCATTGTTCTTGAAGGACCAAACAAATCAATGTGAAGAAGTTCAAGTGGTCTAGAGGTGGAAACAATGTTTTTACTTTGAAAGGAGTTCTTTGTTTGTTTTCCCTTTTGACAAGCATCACAAAGTTTGTCCTTCTCAAATTTGAGTTTGGTAATCCAATTACTAAGTCTTTTCTAATGAGCTTGTTCATGTGATGCATGTTTATGTGACTTTCTCTTCTATGCCATAGCCAAGATTCATCAACCTTGCTTATGAGACAAGAAGATTTATGGAAAAGTGCATGATCAATTGAAAGAACATATATATTACCTTTCCTTTTACCTATATGCAGAACCTCACCACTTTTATCATCAGAAATTATGCAGCTTTCTTTGTTGAAATTAACTTTAAAGCCTTTATCACACAACTGACTAATGCTCAATAAATTGTGCTTTAAACCATCCACACACAACACATTTTTGATCTTTGCGTTGAAGCTGTCTCCAATGTTACCTTCTCCAATAATCTTCCTTTTATTATTATCTCCATAGGTGACATATCCTCCTTCCTTGAGAGTTAAATTTGAAAGTAGGGACATGTCTCAAGTCATGTGTCTAGAGCATCCACTGTCAAGATACCAAGTTGAGGATCTAGCTCTTAAACACACCTGCAAAATTCAAATCAAATTTCTAGAGAAGTTACCCAATTAAGATTGGGTCCATAGGGGTTAGCATTTTTCTTTCTTTTAGGAATCCAAATGCAATCACCATTAGGCACATAGAATCTCCTAGCATAGCATTTAAATGATGTGTGCCCCTTTTTCATACAATAGTTACAAGTGACAGATTTTGAGGTTTTTCCAAATCCAGAATTTTGATTAACTTTTGAGTTCTTTTGCCACTTGATTCTTCTATTTTGGAGGTACAAAAACTGTTTTGCCAACTGATTTTGAACCATGTTTATACCCCAAACCAGAAGTATCTCCAGCATATCTTTGCACACTTAACATTTCAGCCAAGTTGCATTTTCCCTTGTAAAACTTTCTCAAGAGATCATTTAAATAACTGTTTTCAGATAAAACCAACATATATTTTTCACCTTGACTTTGTTTATACTCATCAAAATCCTTTTGAAGCAAGTTATACTTATCAACATTGCTAGAGGAAGAAGCACACACACATCCATTCAATTTGTAACTTGAAACAAGTTTTTCATTTTCTTCTTTCAAGTTACAATCTCATTTTGCAATTCAGTAATTTTTTCAATATGCCATCTAAGATTTCCTCTAAGCTTATTATTGGATTTTGCAAGTTTTTAGGCTTCCTCATGCATTTCTTGAAAAGCATGAATAGCTTGATCAAGTTCAGAATTTACCTCATCTTCATCACTTAGCAAATCATCATCATCTTCATTGATGGTGGAAGTGAGACAAATGTTAGCTTCTTCATTTTCTGTGGAAGAATCTGAAGTTGTTGACTCATTATCTTCCCAAGCTATGTATGCTCTTTTTGCTTTCCCCTCCTTTTTCATCTTGCCCTCTCCTCATTGTTTCCTCAAGTAGATTGAGCACTCAGATTTGATATGGCCTAGCTTGCCACATTCAAAACATGTGAAATTTTGTCAGTCTTCTTGTTGAGGTTGTTGTTGTTGTTGTTGCTGTTTTTGCTACCTTTGTTGAACCTCTTGTTCTTGTTCTTTTTCAAAAATTTGCTGAACTTCCTGACCACCAAGTTTACATTATCTTCATCATCCTCTTCACTTGTTTCCTCTTCTTTTTCAGCTTTTAAAGTTGCAGCTTTCAAGGCAATGCTTCTGGTTTTCTTTTCTGCATCTTCACAAGATGTTAGTTGAGACATTTCAAGTTCATATTCAAGAAGCTTACCAAACAATGCAGCCATAGAGATCTTTGATAGATCCTTGGACTCCTTGATTGTTGTAACCTTTGGTTGCCAAGGTCTTGCCAAACACTTCAATATTTTGATGTTCAATTCTTCAGTGTCAAAGACCTTTCCAAGACCCAAAAGATGATTGACAATATGAGTAAATCTGGTCTGCAGCTGAGAAATGCTTTCATTGGTGTTCATCTTGAACATTTCATACTCATGGATCAAAGCATGCTTCCTTGATCTTCTAACTTCCTCAGTTCCTTCATGAGTAATTTCAAGCATCTCCCACAATTCTTTTGCACTGTTACATCTCACAATCCTGAAAAATTCATCAAAAGAAAGTGCAGAGGTGATCATATTTTTTGCTTTAAAATCATATTGTGCAGTCCTGTGTTCAGCCTCAGTCATCTCATCCCATTCTTTGGGAATCAATTCATTTGCCACAGTTTTCTTTGGAATAAAAGGACCCTTCTTTATTGCATTCCTAGCTCCTGGGTCATTTGATTGAATAAAGATTTTCATTCTATTTTTCCAAAAACTAAAATGTTCCCCTTCAAACATAGGAGGTCTGTTTAAAGAGGCACCTTCTCTAAAGGTTATTTGTGAAGTATTCATATTTCTTTTTGAAAAGAAAATGTGATCTTGAGTGACTTAAAAGAACCAGCTCTTGATGCCAATTGAAAATGATAGTAATACTTTAATACAACCAAGAGGAGGAGTGAATTGGTTGAACCTTGGTATTTAAAAATTTTGTAATCAGAGTTTCCACATAATCTTTATCAATTTGAAAATTGTTTTGAAACCAAGAATCTTATATTCAATCAAATTCCTCTGTCAAGAAAATCAATAGACAATTGAAATCTCTATGTGCAACTAATTTGATTCACAAAGCAAAGCAATAAGGAGATGAAGAGAATAAAATAAAGATCAACCACAATTTTATACTGGTTCACTTCAAACACTATGAAACTACATCCAGTTCTTCCACTCAACACTAGAATGGAGTTCCACTATTGCAAATTAATATCCTTACAAGATATTACAAGCCTCTCTTTATCAACCCTAGATTAAGTTCAGAGATCTAAAACACTATTAGATCCTTAGAGACCAACCCCATTGAGAACACTACTCAGCAACCCCTAGAGAAACACTATCTCTAGTTATCATGCAAGAAACCCATTTACAATCAGTCAATCTTTACAGAAATTGAATAACAGTGATACAACTTCAAAGTTTAAGGAAAGAAGTCACCTGATGATCCAATGAATGATGTACACATGAATGATTTAATCAGGTTGAAAGTTGAAAACAAATTCAGAACATTGTTTCCTTAAAGCTTTGAAAAGAAACTTCTTGCTTTTTACATCAATTAACAACTCATGAATATTTTGTGAAAGCAAGAACCTTATGAACCCAGAGAATCACTAAAGAATGTTTGGAAAGCCTTTGAATGCTCAGAAATACGAATTTTTCAAGTTAGAATAACAGCTGAGCAAAGGTTCTATTTATAACAAACTTTTTTAACCGTTGGTAATCGATTAAATACGCTCCTGTAATTGATTATTTTGCTTATATAATCGATTAATCCAAGACTGTAATCGATTAAATTGTTTATCAGATTTCTGGGTATGGTTAACAATCAAAATAATCGATTATTACGACGAGTAATCGATTACACCACAAAGATGTTCAATAATGAAAGCACTGTGTGATCGATTTCAAACTTTGGTAATCGATTAAACCAGAAAGGTATATAAAACGATTTTGAACAATGTAATCGATTACAATCTCTGGTAATCGATTAAGTCAGAAAGCTTCTAAGCCAAGAGATGCATTGGGTAATCGATTACAGAATTTGGTAATCGATTATGACAGAAAGCATTGTAAGCATAGCATATGATGTAATCGATTACTTTTGGGTAATCGATTTAAGACAGAAAGATGATTTTGAGTTTTAGCTGATGTAATCAATTACAGTTCATTGGTAATCGATTACAATGTTCATCAAGGCAGTTTAAAAAGTGAATCAAGTTAAAATAATCGATTAACCCGATACATAATCGATTACATTGCTCTTGAAAAGATTTCCAGAAAATACAAAGAACAAAATAATCAATTCTTTTCTCAAAATAATCGATTAAACCAGTAAGAACTTATTTTTCCAAAAACCTTTTGATTTGTTTTAAAAACTTAAGCAATTTTATCAAAGCCTTGTGAACTCTATTTCTTAAACACATAGAATCAATGAATGATATGAATGCAATGCACTTGGATCACCAGAAATGCTTTCTTCCTTTTATATTCAATCACAAATTAATCTTCAAGGCTTCATGGCATGTCGAAAGTTCAAAACCTTCCTTCTTGAATCAATTTATCCTTTGTGCTTCAAGCAGCTCCCCCTCAATTTAACACCTTGGTGAGCTTAGAAAAATCCAAGATGGACAAGGTCCTGGTCCATCTCAAGCAAAAACCTAGGACAGACGAGTTCCTAGTCGCATCTCCATAGTCTTGTCAAACCCAAGGTCCGTCCTTGGTAAGCCTGGACAAAACCCAGGACAAACGAGCTCCTGGTCACATCTCCATAGGCTTGTCAAACCCAAGGTCCGCCCTTGGTAAGCCTAGACAAAGCCCAGAATGAGCACATTCCTGGGCGCATCTTCAGAAGGCTCGACAAACCCAAGGTCCATCCTTGGTGAGCCCTTCTATTGTCAAGTCTTGCCTCAGCAAAATCCCAAGGTATCCAAGAACATTTGATACACTTTATTATTCCTGAACTTCATTCTTGTAGGAGTACAACCTTGCAGGGACATAGCATAATTCAGGACTAGCGTCTGACTACTCATCAAGGTCTAGCCTTGACAAAACCAAGGACCAGCTCCTAGTACCACTTACAGGTTCTTAAAATCCAAGGTCCACCCTTGGTGAGCCTTACAAAAATCCAGGGCAGACACATTCCGGTACTCTCTAAAGGTTCGCAAAACCCTGGGACTTCCCTAGGTGGACCTCCAGCAAAATCCAAGGAAACCCTTTGGTCGATTACAGGTTCTTAATATCCATTTCCCAGTGAACCTTGAGAAAACCCAGGCCCAGTTCCTGGTATTCTCCAAAGGTTCGTAAAACCCTAGGGCATTCCTAGGTGGACCTCCAACAAAATCTCAGGCAGCCTCTTGGTCGGTAACAGGTTCATAAACCCAAGCTCTGGTAGACCGTCAAGGTTCATAAACCCAAGTCTTGGTAGACCTCCAGCTCAAAAACCTAGGACCAGTTCCTTGTACCCTCCAAAGGTTCGCCAAAAAACCCTAGGGCTTCCCTAGGTGGACCTTCAATAAAACGCAAGGCAGCCCCTTGGTCGGTAACAGGTTCATAAACCCAAGCTCTGGTAGATTGTCAAGGTTCATAAACCCAAGTCTTGATAGACCTCTAACTCAAAAACCTAGGACCAGTTCCTAGTACTCTCCAAAGGTTCGCAAAACCCTAGGGCTTCCCTAGGTGGACCTCCAGCAAAACTCAAGGCAGCCCCTTGGTCAGTACCAGGTTCATAAACTCAAGCTTTGGTAGACCGTCAAGATTCATAAACCCAAGCCTTGGTAGACCTCTAACTCAAAAATTCATATAACTGGGAGAGAACGTGTCACATTAGAGGTGAACGATCAGAGATGTCCGATAATTACCACGATGAGGCTGGTCCTGTTCCGGTTGTGCTAATGCAGCCTCAATCAAAATCAATAAAAACGTCCTCCTAAGTCTCTAATGATCCACAAAACCCAAGACTAGCTCTTGGTAACTTATAAGATTCAACAAACCCAAGGTCCAACCTTGGTGAACCTCCTCATTGCTAAGTTTCCCTGGCGGAAGCTCAAAGTATTCAAGGTCTATCCTTGACACATTTTACTATTCCTAAGCTTTATTCTTACAGGAGCATAAAACCCAAGGTCCGTCCTTGGTATACAAAACCCAAGGTCCACCCTTGGTGCACAAAATTTAAGATCAGCTCTTAGTAACTTACAGGTTCGACAAACCCAAGGTCAACCATTGGTGAACTTCCAGCAAAAATCTAGGATGGAAAATTCCCTTGGTACAAGGTTCAACAAACCCGAGGTCAACCCTAGGTGAACTTCCAATTCAGGATGGACAATTCCCCTGGTACAAGGTTAGACAAATCCAAGGTCTACCCTCGGTGAGTCTCGACAAAACCCAAGATGGAAAACTCCTCTGGTATCAGACTTGACAAACTCAAGGTACACCTATGTCTACCCTAGACATATGTTATTATTCCTAAATTTCATCTTTGCAGGAGTACAAGTTCTTAGGAACATCAAACCCAAGGTCCACCCTTGGTACACAAAACCCAAGATCCACCCTTGACATACAAAACCCAAGGTCAATCCTTGGTCTACGAAGTCCAGGGTCTACCCTTGACCTATTAAACCCAAGAACCTCTCTTAATACACTCATTCCTTAGGAATCTCAACAAGTAAGACAGGATTATTTGTTTGCAGGAACAGGTACACTTCTTGGGAACCTCGACAGGTAGGACCAAGGATTATTTGTTTTGCAGGAACAGGTGTCCAAGGTCCACCCTTGACACTCCAAACCAAAAATATGCTCTTGGTACATTCACTCCTTTAGAGCCCCGACAAACAAGGCCAAAGGACTATTTTTGTTTTGCAAGAACAAGGTCCACCCTTGACGCTTCAAACCCAAGACACGCTCTTGGTACACACATTCATTTGAAACTTCGACAAGCAAGGCTACAAACTTAGTCACTTGCAAAAGCAGGAATCCAATATCAGTTCAAGGACCACCCTTGACACTCAAAACCCAAGCTACATTATTGGTAATTCAGCTACTTCGAAGCCTCAACAAGCAGAGTCCGGGGACCAACTCTTCATCCTCAAACAACAAGTAAAACGAGATATTATCAATATACAGGGTCTCACTTCTATGATGAAAGGATGTCATTCAAGCGGCCTATTCTCATCATCACAAGAAATTCATAAACAGAAGACAACAATATACAAAAGCAAATGCAGAAGATTGAAGGAGAAGAAAATGAGAACATTTGCATTAAAACAATTGTTAACACTTTACATGGCCTCCATGGCCAAAAGTTAAAACAAAAATACAAAGATGGATGGCAGCCTAGACACTGGTCCCATCATCTGGCTCCTCGACGAAAGCAATTTCCTCTGCATCAAGCAGGACACTGCCCTTTACATCCTTGAATGGGTCAAAGACACCTAAGTCAAGGTCTTTAGCAAAGAAGCCGGCCTGACTGACGGCCTTGAGAAAGCCCTTCTCATACTGTTCCACCGCCTCACGCTTGTAGAGGGCCATCTCCTTTTCAAACTCCTTGTGGGAAGCCTTGTCCTCAGCTAACCGAGCCTACAAGTCAGTCACCTTCTTGGCAAGCTCATCCCTCTCGAAGGCAGCCCTATCAGCATTGGCAGTTAGCTCTTTCTTCTCACTCGACAGCAGCAGACGCCACCACTGAAGCTGGAACCCGAATAGTGGACAGTGAAACAGGTGAACAAGGAAGATGTCCAGCGGCCTCCCTCATTGTATGTAGACTGTGAGGGACCCTTGACTTCTTACGCTCAGACCTCCCAACACCATCATCCCTTTTCCTCTTAGCCAAAATAGAAGGGGAGATGCTGGGAAAAGCAACAACAAAATCAGCGGGCCAATCTCGACAACGGGTCAACCCTCTTCTCCAGTCGAAGGATGGACAGGGGCAAGTGGCACGACACCACCCTCAGCACCCACATTCTTCACTAACGGCCTCCATGGGAAGTTACCTATTATACCTGCAAAGCACATAGAGAAATCATAAGTGTCAAGCTAGGTCAAAATACACACAAGAAGAACAGCAATAAAGCAAAAATGCAAGAAGGCAAGAAGACAAGTATGGCGGTAAAAGATGTTAAACATCCCCTCCATCTAAACGGAGGCGTAACTTTTCAATTATGGGCGAAACTTGAAATGATTCCCTCAAAATCCGCACTATAACTTGACGCCACTTACCCACTACTGCATGTCTCTAGTATGTGTCCACTCCTGGAGTGGCACATATGCACGAGTACAACACGTGGGAGGCACAGACCTGTAGAATAAGACAAAGTGTAATGCTCGCTTTCTATGCTCACTCCAATGGTCAGATATTGGCAAAAGGCTTAACCTTGATGCTTCACTTGCCTGACATGTCCGACCTCATCTACAGAACAAGTACTTCCTCCCTGGACAACTCAACAGTAACAACCCGGACAACACACTTCCAGGTTAGGAAGCTTGACATAGCTCCACTCTTATACTTCACAAATATATAAACTTCTCCTACAGGATAGAGCATATCCTACCTAGACAATTCAACAGTGACAGTCCGGACAACACACGTCCAGGCTAAGGGGGCTCGACAAGTTCCACGCTTACATTTTTCATTTGTCAAGGTTATCACCATTGACACCGGACAACACTTGTCAATGCTCGGGGGCTTCATAAGCTCGCCACTCTCTTATTTGTCAAGGTTATCACCATTGACACCAGACAACGCTTGTCCACACTCGGGGACTTCTTGAGCTTATCATTCTCTTACTTGTCAAGAATACCAACCTTCGCATTGGACATTTTTCATCAACGCTTACTCATCCTCTTTCGCCTGCAAGTTGGCTCAAAGGCTGGGGGGCTTATGTACTGCACAAAATTGGTAAAATTATTCCACGTGGCCATTATTGTGGGGTCACTGGACACATGTCCACCCTTCGTGTCAATCCTGCTACAGTAATTGTACATGTGTCCACCCTCCGTGTCAGTCCTGCTACAGGAGCGCGAACGTCAACCCTAACAACCGGGTCTCTCTTGTTAACAGTAACTTATCTGTTACTCTTATTCAAATAAGTGTAACCACTTTATCTTCTAGAATATCTCCAACTATCTCCAAGGGATTACTACAAGTTGTTACTTATCTACAAGTAACAACATATCTACAAGGTACATATTATCTTTTATTTAAATAATATAATTGTCTGTTATTATCTGTTATCTTATCAACAAATTAATTAACTAACAAAGGCTCAAGGCCCAAACTCGATGCTATAAATACAAATTCTCTCTAAACCTTTACTCATGCTCACATTCATTCCATATTCATCTCATACTCATCACTCATTCACTATCTGAGACACACTCGGAAACCTTATACTCTTCTTTACTCCGAGACCACCTCAGACTTTCTTACTCAGTTATGCTTTCATAATTAACGTACTTACTTGAGCGTCGGAGTCCTTACCTTTGTTTTGCAGGCCCTCCTCCTCAACAAGGTTGACTCATCATCCAACGTGTAGAGTTTGGAACACACTTGGACCTCGTCCATCCTCATACGTGGAATTTGTAAATTTTGGTAAGAACGGATCTTGTTGAAACCAAGAGTTCAAAAACTGAAACAACTAGAATAAGAAGAAAAGAAGGATCTTGCATAAACAAAGTCTTTGTATAATTTATTATTTATATTTTTGCAAAAAATCACAAAACTATCTCTTTAAAGTCTTGATTTTATGGTTTAGATTTAAAGATCCCTTTTTTTTTATTGTGGTAGTTCTCACCACCATCGTAAGAGTAAAAAACAAAGCCACAAGCTTGAAATTCACAAATTACTTGCAGGTATCCCCTTTACTCTTCACTCCTACCTCCAATTTTTTCGACTTCATCGATATCCTTGGCTGCCCCTAATTTTCCAACTTTTGAATCAGAGACCTATTTGTTCCTTCGTCGGCCTTAGCTCCTTTACTCAGTCCATCGTTGTGAGATTTGGCTCTTGTTGTCGTGGGGGAGTCATGGATATTGAGAAAAGGAAAAAAGTGGAAGCTACAAACCAAGGGCAAAGGGGATAAGGGGTAATTTGGGAAACAAACAGAGAAAAGAGAAAATATTTGAACTTTTAATTATAAAAAGTAAGAAAATCTGATGATGATGAGAAACACATTTACCTTTCCCATGCTAAGCATCGCCAAGAGTAAATACAAAACCTATTCACCAAACTATTCTTGTTAATGTTGATCCAAGGCATTTATATCCTACACCTCCCATTTTGCATCCTACACCCAATTTATAAATATCCCAAACTACCATATTCATATTATGCCTTCCTCTTCCTCAACATTCAACTCCACGTTCTCTGACTCCATCTCTCTGTCGTACATACGCGATGATTCCTCTTCTTCAACCTTCAACTCCACAAGGGAGTCTTCCATATAAACGTAGTGATTCCTCATCTCTAGGTACATTTTCTCCTATTTTTTATGAAGCTATTGTTTCATGGGCCACCCTTTCCATAAGAGGAATAATATAAACAATTTCTAGAACAAGTATTCCAAAAGCCTTCAAATAATTAACGGAAAATTCACTTCTAGAACAAAAATTGAGTTCCAGAATACGCTTTTCAGAGTACATAAAATACACTTCTGAAATACATGTTTTGAAAATGTGTATATTTTGTTGATTTGAGGGGGAGCTCTTGAAGATTGAAGCTTTGTAAAGACTTAGAAAGGTTTTTGACTTTCAACATGCTTGAAGGCTTGAAGATAAAGATTGTGATTAAATGTAAAATGAAAGGAAGCCTTCTGATGATCCAAGTTCTTGCATGCATTTCATTAATAATCATTCATGCATTATATCATAAAAGCTTTAAACAATTGGTTTGGAACTCTAAAATAAGTCAAGTATTTTGGAAAAATAGTTCTAAGATGGTTTAATCGATTGCTATACTTACATAATCGATTATATTGTTCTTTACACTTTCTGGAAATGATTAAGAACAAATTAATCGATTACATCATCGTTTTAATCGATTATTTCACTCTTGCATATATACAATTTTGAATGAGTGACTGGTTTAATAGATTACCATTGAACTGTAATCGATTACTTACCTATTTTGAAATTAAGATCACTCTGCCTTAATCGATTACCACTTCTTGTAATCGATTACTTAGTTCATTTCATGGTTTATACATTTTCTGCTTTAATCGATTACCATATTTTGTAATCGATTACTCTTCACAAACATGGTTTTCACAAAGTCTGACTTAATCGATTACACATCGGGATAATCGATTAAATGACCCGTTCCTGTAACCCAGAACCTATCTTGAACATTTTAATCGATTACGGGAGCGTATGCAATCGATTACAATTCATAAACAATCGATTACAGGAGCTGGTTTAATCGATTATTTCTGTTACAGTTTCTTTTATATACATAGAACCTGCCTTTGACGAAAAAGTAACTTGAATTTTTGAGATCTGAGCATTCCTAAAGCTTTCTAAACATTCACAAAGGGTTTCTTCTGGGTTCTAAAGGTGTTGCTTCCATTGATATTCATATGGGTCACTAGGATTTAGTGAAGCAAGGCAAATCATTTCAAAGTTTAAGGAAAGGCTTGTTCTGCATATTGTTTCTACATTCAACCTGGTATATTCATCATTATGCATATCATTCTTGGATCATCAGGTGAATTCTTTCCTTACTCTTTGATGGTGTAAATCTTCTGTTTGAATCTTTGTGTGTAAGTTCCATTGTAAGTGGGTTTTCTTGCAAGTGTAGAGATAGTGTTTCTCTAAGGACAGCTGAGTAGTGTTCTCAATGTGGGTTTTGGTCTCTAAGGGTCTAATTGGGTTTTAGACTTCTGAACTTTATCTAGGATTGATAAAGAGAGGCTTGTAAATTTGCTTGTAAGGATATTTTTTTTAATAGTGGAACTCTACTCTAGTGTTGAGTAGAAGAAACTGGATGTAGCCTCATAGGGTTTGAGGTGAACCAGTATAAATCTTGTGTTCTTTTATCTACTGCATATTTGTTAATTCCTATTGTGAATTCTGTAGTATAATTTGTTTCTTGAGGTATTACAAGTCTTGGATTGATTTTGAATAAAGATTCTTGATTGGTTTGTGATAAAGATCCAAAGGGCAAAACAACTCTGATTTTTTGTTTGATCAAGAAATTTTTAAATTTACCAAGGCTAACCAATTCACCCCCCTTCTTGGTTAAGTGTGAAGTGTTCCCTTATTTTACATATTTGCTCCAAAACATGCAATCCAGAATATTGATAGAGTTTTACAGAATACCTATTCAAAAAGCATATTTTATGTTCTCCAAAAATCCTATCCCAGTACTCAATCTGTGTTCTGGAATGACCTTTTCATAAGCTATTCAAGAATAGGAATAAGTGCTATGAAAACCTATTCCAAAATAACTATTCTGGAAGGTAATTGGTAAAAAATTGCCTTTTGAAGTGAAGATTCTTGATGAAAGGACTATTTTTGTCCTTGTCCTTACAAGTAAAATGAGGGGGTGTGCTTCATACACCATTTAAATTTCTACTACAACATTATAGAATAGTGTATTTCCTTATTTGCCCTTTTATATTATATTAGGTTTATTTATTTTGTAAAATCATTTTTCACTGCACCTTTCTCCTTTGTTGCCTTCATTGCGTTGTTTCGGTTCGTGCACGTTTCCGTTCATTCTCTGGCTTAGCGTCGTAGTCGTTGGTGGCATTGGTTGCTGGCGTGGTGGTAATCTGTTGTGGTTGATGGCGACACTGGTGAGGTAAGGTTTGGTTTAGTCTGTGATAGGGAGGGAGAAGGGTTGTTTACGGATTCGGTAATCCGTAAACCTCATACGGATTAATCAATCCGTATAAGCTTTACGGATCAGCTAATCCGTGAAGCTTATACGGATTGAGTAATCCGTATGTTGTTTATGAATTACCTGATCCGTAAACTCATACGGATTACTGAATCTGTATGAGCTTCACAGATTAACTGATTCGTAAAGCTTATATGGACTGAGTAATCTGTATGAGGTTTACGGATTAATTAGTACAACTTATACGGATCCATATGATGTTTACGGATTAGCTGATCCGTAAACCTCATACGGATTGGTCAATCCGTATGAGCAGTAATTTTGTTAAAAATGCTTTTTAAATGAATTTGAACAAAAATTTTCAATTATTATCCATATATTGATGATGATATGCTATTGATTGTGTCTCTGTGTGGTTGTTTACATCTGATTATCACAACAAAGAACTCTCAAATATAGAGGTATAACAACCCATCATAAGCTTTTAAGCCTTAAAATCCATAATGGGATTGGAACTGAACTTAGCATACTAACTTTGTGCATTAAGACTTACTGTGATACTACCCATGTTACTGAGATTTCACATCCACAATATGTATATGACCAATGTAGTCCTTATTAGGTTTGGACAATAAAAAAAGAAGCCCATATTGAAAAATGATATTATTGTGTATTTACCCTTTAGAGTGATAACGACGGTTACCGTGTTGGGGCTATATGCCTATATGTGAATATATGTATGCAGAGAGTGAATGCTGAGACACAAGACAACATAGAAAAGAAGTCAACAAAGCAAGACAATATTGTTGTGCATGGTGTCATGTCCGTGTCGTTTTCCCGTCCAACACGCCACACACACCAACATCAACATGCTCTTTTTGACTCTAATTATAAGACTCATTAGCTTATGTCTAATAAGAAAGTTGATTAATTTACTTATACATCAAAAATAGACGTTGAAGATCACAACTCACTTATAAAATTGAGGTATGAGGCCCAACATTAATACCATGAATGTATCCCATATGTCAATCATTATGCCTAGCAAGTTAGGTTTTCAATTGGTCACAAGGTTCCATTTTGCAACCCTATGAATTAAAAGCCTAGGCCCATCTTCACACGAGTAATCATGCTCAAATAATTTTGATTGATCTGGCTAGGATGGAAACAAGAGTGATGCAAAATGAACAAAAACATCTCAATCCATGGATAGTGACCAAGAATTAAATGACATGAGTGATCAAAACATACAATAGGAGGGTCTCGTATGTATCATTGATCGCATACCATAAGGTGATAGACAAATACAAAAATAACAACCGAGAATGAATTGTAGCTAGCTAATAGCTGAAAATCGTTCACGTTCATTAGTTGATATGTTTGCACACAGCATGAGCATTGTGACACAAGAGGGTCTAAATATAGGTTTTTTTACCATGTATGAGTATTTCCACTTATTGGTCCCAATTATTCTTTCACTTGAAATCTAAATCCAAATGGAAGCAAGTAATGTCAAACATTGGTTATAGTTAGAATATAAGGTAATTTAGAAACAAAGACACTAGGGCCAACAGTTAGAATAGTTACTGAGGTAATATTGCTTGTTTCTCAGTTATTAGTATTCATTGGACTATTATTGTTGGTGTAGGTTGGTTTCTATGATAGAGTAACATGTTTACAAGTGTGGATGCAGATTATGGCTAGGACGAGAGGAGGAATGTGTCGGGCTGTTGGACGAAGTCCCAACCCAACATTGGGTAGACATGGTAGAGGTGAGGATAAAGAAGCCCTTGAGCGACATAGGCCTACCGCATCTGCACACCGTCAAAGGGCAGGTGTTGATGTGCCTCAGGATCCTCCTGTGCAGGAACCACACGTCAAGACTGTTGAACCGGTCACTGAGGACATGGAGACTGAGTCTGAATCTTTTCCAGGAGGGCCGGAAGATTCTTCGGTGCTGAACGGGTTCGCCGATCATGTGGCTCTTAGAGTCTGGGCAAGACAGGTATTGACATGTTGAATTACATAGTCCAAGGTGTATTATTTTTGGTTATCCATTAATGTTTTACCTTGAATGATGTCTTCAATGTAGGAACTTCCAGAGTTAAAGCTTGCTTCCCATGGACGTAAGGTTATTAAATTTGGGAAGCCTGTACCTGAGATTGAAGGTTTTGTGGCTACCACTGGCCTAACTCCGTTGATTGGATGCTCAGTGGACACAGGGGATAGGGAGTTGTTGTCTGCATTTGTTGAGATATGGCACCCCGAGACATGTAGCTTTCATCTGCCAGTGGGGGAAATGACACTGACCTTGGACGACATGTCATCACTTCTGCATATCCCTATTATAGGAGCATTCAACGCATACGATCAGATTGACGCCGGCGAGGCCATGACCTTGTTGGTGGAGCTACTCGATGTGACTGCAGAGGAAGCTGAAGCTGAGACATCACAGTGCCACGAGGCATACGTTAGACTATCATGGCTTCGAGAGCTGTATTATGCAAAGTTTTGGTCGAGGCAGTGGATATTAGCCACCAGGGCATATTTACTTCACCTTGTTGGTTGCACATTGTTTGCCAACAAGAGTGCCACACATATAGGTGTGGTATTCTTAGAGGCTTTCCGAGACTTGGATCGGTCTGCGCGATTTGCGTGGGATGCGGCTACTCTTGTCCATATGTACGATAATTTGAGCTAGCATGTAAGCACCACGGGAAACATCTTGCAGGCTACATTACTTTTTTACAGGTAATGATATAGTTTCATGCGTGTAATGATTAAACCTTATTTCCTGACTTTGATTGTTTTAAATTTGTAGTGCTGGATATACGAGCATTTTCCTACTATAGGAAATGTGATTACAGACGAGCACTATGACGAGAGGCAACCTCGTGCCTGCCGGTGGATGAGTGCGAAGGCCTTACCTGTGGCAACCTATCGTAAACGTATAGATAGGTTAACACCGTCTGATATCTGTTGGACACCTTATGGGGAGCATCGTGCCCACAGGGAGTTTGAGGCCATTAGTTTGTTTTCTGGTTTCCTTAAATGGGGTCCTCACGTCACTAGGTATTTACCTGAGAGGGTACTTAGGCAGTTTAGGTATGTTCAACAAATTCCACCCCTGCCTGTGTCTGATGTTCCCTCTATTGAAGACGTTTAAGACAGGTGGGTCCACTTCGCAGAGAACCTTGTGGCAACCGGAGACTTGGTTGATTATCCAAGTCAATGTGGTGCTGCATATATGGGGTGGTTCTTCCGCATTTCCCACCTATTCATGACTCCGTCTCGATATGAGAAGGCTTATTCCCAGAGTCCGCCAGTGCCTCAGACTGCACCAGCCCAGACACATGTTGCTCCTACAGATCCCCCCACACAGTCAGGGTCACACACAGTTCTGGATTAGCAGAGGCCAGTTCATGCAATGGTAATAAGCACGCAATTTAATTATTTAAGCTTTATATTCATTGTTTATTTATTCTTAATGCATTGGTTGACTATAGTCATCTAGAATGTTAGCAGATGTTTCGCATGATGCTCCCTATAATGATTCAGATGGAAGATAAAGACATCTCTGTTGCACAACATATTCCAATTTATGCTTAGCTTGGTTATTTTCGTATTTAAAATGTTTTCGTTAGAACGTTCCATTATTTGAAATGTCTATCATATCTTTGTCTCTCTGTCTCTCATCTTTGTCCTTATTCATATTCCTTAATTTTATTATTTTCAAATTAAATTCTTTATTTATTTATTATTATCTTTAAAACAAAAGTTAACATGTATTTAAATATCCAATATAATTAACTTGTCCTTACTCAATCAAAAAATTAAAAAATTAAACTCAACTAATTAAAAAAATTAAAAACATTTTTAAAAATTTTAAACTTTTGGGGATTAGGTAATCCGTATAAGATACGGATTTGGTAATCCGTATGACTCATACGGATTACATAATCCGTATAACTAATACAGATTAGGTAATCCGTATTACTCATACGGATTATCTAATCTGTTATAATCCTTATGGATTACCTAATCCGTATGGCGAAAATACGTAAAACTTACCTCTCCACGACGAACGCGCGACCAAATGCTCACTCCAACGAAGCAACGACGTAAACAACCAACCAAAAACCACCTCCAGCAATGAACCAACTAAAATGAACTTCAATGTAGTACTCTCCAATCACTTTGGTTTGTTAGCTCAAATGGACGTCAAATGCTTTAGTGTGAAGTTCATAATTTCATCTGCTTTTCTCCAAGGGTAGTTACGGAATTTTGAAAAAGTGAAATGGTGCAGGAGAAATTCAAATGGTGTATGAAACACATCCCGTGAGAGTGCAAGATTCAAATGCTCTGATCCAGCTTTATAAGGCCCAAATCACAGAAGCCCAAAGTTGAAGAAATCGCAGGAAGGCTGCAGAGAAATTAAAATACTAAGTCTTGGTTCAAGATTGTTCAAGAAGAAAAATGGAATTTGAATTTGAAAAAAAAAAATGAACATTTCAGTTTTCACTCTTAATTTTAATATAAAATAAAAAACTTAGTTTCTAGGAGGAAATTAGAAAAGAAAAAGACTCATTGTAACTACTCATGTCTAGAAAATCCTAATGTCTTGATCCGCCACCATTGCATTAACCGTGTTTATCAGCAATTTTTTGTAATATGAAAGATCAAAATGAAATCATAATCATTTAAAACCTTGGATTCATTCATTACAAACACAGTTGGAAAATATACGAAAGTCTGAAGTTGTAGCCCATACCAATCAGGAATTCTGAATTAAATTACATTGCACTGAATATTGTGTCATACAACATGCCCTTTGTATAAGGGTAAGGTTAATGCACCAGGTGAGATGGTGCAGATATCACAAGGGGAAAAAATTGATTTCACGCTGTACAAATTTAAAAAAATGAAAAAAAGGGTGAAAAGGTGTCAAGACTCGAGTATTTTAGGGAAAGGAACAGTCTCTGATGAATACAACAGTTCCCGGCTGGTCTTGTAGAGATGATGAAGCCTTGAGTTGAAAAAGAAAAATTCCTTATTGGAGAATTTAAGAAGCATCACCGAGTGAGAGAAAAAAAAACAAAACAAAAAAAAATTGTTCACTCTGTGCTTAATCTATGTGGTGTGGTGAATGACTGAATGGTAGTTGTTTAACTCCTCTCTCCAATGCATCTCTCCACATTCTGTATCTCACCCCAAGCTTGTCATAGGCTACTGGGAAATTCCATACGTTTGCACCATTGTTCATTCTCTCTTGCTGCCCCACCACTAGACGTAGATCCTCATTTAAAACCTTTTGTAGATGAAACATTAAAACACACCAATTAACACAAGTTGGAGAGGGCAAAGATGCCATTTATTTATGGACAAAACTTGCATCAAGTTTTTCATGTTCTTGTTATTAGCTTATCAAATAGAATGATGGCATGTGGATTTTTATTTTGCACCATATTGCTATCCACATATCATAATTTGAATTGAGAACTTGATAGTAAAGACATAATGAGAACATGATCACTTTTGTAAAGTTTTGTCTTTCATTTAACTAGGGTACTTTAAAAAATAATCAATACAAAAAATGCAAATCATATTGAATTATAGGCAGAATTAAGTTAGATTTTTAAGATTTCCGGTTAGTGTTTTTGTATCCTCTGCAAGTTTAAATATCCCAATTTATGAGGATATCTACAACAAAACCTGGTATCTCCTTTGAGTTATAATTTCTTTTTGGATAAGTCACTTTTTTTGTCCTGAAAGTGTTAAATGTAATCACATGGGTCCCTGAAGCTAGAGAAAGTCCAAATAAAGCCCTGAAAAACTGCCAACTGTTTCATATAAGTCTCTAAATTTAAACAATTACTATCAGTTTGATCCCTGAACATATGTTAATTTATCACTTAAATCAAGTGACAGTTGGACTAACGTGATTGACAGATTGCAGTTCTAGGAACTTTTATTTTTGTAAAAAAAAAAAAAAAAAAAAAAAAAAAAAATCCTTAGTTTTAAGGATTATGGTAACAACACCTAACACTTTCAAGGACAAAATAGGCGATTTACCCTTTCTTTTCTCCTTCTATTCTTCCTCCCTAATTCAAACATGGTTATCAAACATAGTAAAATATGCATTCATGATTTGAAAAACACTACCTGTTCTGCGAAATGCCTCCATAGATATTTCATTAAAGGTATATGCTTAAGCAGAGGAGCAAAATCCAGTGACATTCTGTATAGCAATCTTGTCTTTTGTTTTGAAGATGGTAAGCAGACATGAAGTTGGTGCAGGTGCGTTGAACATTCCCTGGTACTTTGTCCCTCCAGTTTCCCAGGCTTTGAAATTCCAATGGTTGATAGTACCATACAAGGTGGTCGAAACTCCATATCGATAGGATAGGGATCCCAGTATCCTTGCAGGCCAGATGCAGGTGTCAAAAAATTCACCAAGCTGCAAGTTCAAATTCATGCAAGGAGACTGAGTGAGCTAGAAATTTATTGTTTCATAAGATAAAGTTAAGAGCCTAACAACTAGTGCACAACTAAAAAAAAAGGTGTGATGCACCGACTACATTATGATATTGAACCACCCCAGAAAAACATCACTCTTGGATGCATTTACCATAAAATTGTCAATGGAAAAAGGCTTAGAGTGAATTGTTATAACTATTTACTATTTTCAAGAACATGAATCAGTTTAACATATTGAATCCTCCAGATGACAAAATTCCAACTCATAATTGAGTATTATATTTTGCCTTGTCTGAGAAGTCTATTCTAGAAGCCTAAAACATCAAATGAAATTGGACGAAAGGGAAAGAGGTTTTCGATCAAATTGAAACGAGCTAAATTGTAACATCTCCAACAGGCATTTTTATCCCTTCATCACTGATTACCCATTCTGAATGACAATTGCTTTCAGTTTTAAGGTTATAAACCAAACAAACCTGGGAACACTCCATCCCTTAGCAAATGTTGAGGTGTGAGTAAAAGGGGCATGTGCAAGATCCAAAAGATTGTCCAAAAGTAAACCATGTTCAATTGAAAGTTCCATCACAATCTGTAACAAGTGAAGAGCCACCAAATAAGAAAACACAGGTTTCTTTTTCTTTTAATCAATCATATAATTGTAATTCTTTTATCTTGCATCGAATACAATACCTAACGGGACAGATTATATTCATAACATACCTCAGCATGGATTTCAAATCCAGAAGGCGGTAGTAATGATGGAAGTGTGGCTGTTGGTGGATCATTGCCAGGCCAAATCCAGATCATTCCCTCTCTTTCAAAGCATGGAACTGACTTTATTTTGACATTTAGCTGTCGAGTAGATGGCATTTTCTCACATTTTCCATCAGTAGTATATTCCCAGCCTGATATCCAACCATTTTGAAATTTTAGAGTACGTCAGTTCTAGTGAACATAAATCTGTAGGTTATGTCATGTGAAATTACACGTACATTATCAAGTATCAACAAGTGCATATAACTCATTGGTAGGACATAATCATTTGTTTCAGTGACTACTAACCATGGTAGGGACATTGGATACGACCCTCGTTTACTGAACCAAGGTGCAGAGGACAGGCTCTGTGTGCACAGGTGTTCTGCACACATCCAGGCTTCCCATCTTTCCCTCGGAAGATAACCCATGGTTCCTCAAAACATTCTATTGGGATCTGAGATAAGAAAAGGAGTAACACATTTATGAGGATTTGCATTTAGCTTATGAGTATGTCTATCTTTTATCATATATGACACCCCATTATCCCCCTAAATAAATTGAACAAAGACAAAAAGAAGTCATAAAAAAGAAAATACTACCAAAAAAATAGTGAAACCTTTTCATTTGCAATAAATCATGCCACAAAAAAGGCATTTTTAGGAGCCTACATGGTTATAGTCAAATGGGGAGATTAGGATAGAAACCTTAAATTCAGCTCTCTTATAAATGGAAAAAAAAAAAAAAAGAAAATAGAAGCAATACCAATCAGAATATATGTAAAATGCTCATTTATTTTACTTTGTTATCTGATGAAACAAAATGTTCTACCATCATATCATAACGGTTTATAGTTGATTTCTTTTGATTGAAATAGATGACACAAATATTCTAAGTATATAATAGAATTTTCTTCAGAAAAAGACACTTAGACACATACTGACTTACCATGGTATCATCCTTTAGGTCATTAGAGAAAGCAACGGGATACCAGAAATTCTTCAAGTGGGGATGGTATGACTGAACTGGACCGGATACATTCAAGCTTTTCCGTGGCTGCCTTCTCTTTTCTGTAACTAAAGAATTTGCAGAGGTACTGGGAGAAGAGGATGTTTGGGCAACTTCAGCTGTGCTTATGTCTTGCAACAGCCTATCATTTACCAATTCTTCCATGTAAGCAAGTTTATCTAAAGCAGTGGTAACCCTTGCTTCAGATATATGAACCTGTTGTTATTCATTAAGTTTAATAAATATAGTGATAGGTTAGTAACCTATTGACAATTTTCTGCCAAGTTAGGTAGATCAATTAAAAACGACTCAGTCTCAAGTTGTGCTGACTAGTCTTCCCTGCTAAAAATTCTATACCTGTCTGTGTGCTTGTGCTAATTCATCCTGCAACCCAGCTAGTTCCTTTTTCAGGGTGCCGATTGATTTATATTCACGAGCTAGAGGATTAAGAACTTCGACCACCTACACCCATAATTTTTAGAGGTATAGATCAACAAATGGTGGAACATGCGTAACTCAATGAGTAAAAGGGGTTAGTCAAACATAAACTATATTGAAGTGACACTCTAATCTCAGTAATCTGATCGAATGGCCAAGTTTATAGATGTCCAATATTCACAAAGGCTAAAAATCAACAAAATCCATAGTCCATTCAAGGATCAAATTGATTCTGTATAACAATAACTTAAATGAAATCAGTTGAAACCTTTTCATGGAGGTGCATGATTGTTAGCACATCTTGCCGAGCTCGCCAATCTAAGTACTGAATATCATGTCTTGCCACTTCCAGGGCTTCATATATATCCAAAACCTTCCCTTTGTTCTGGAGAAACTTGGATCTAGGAACCTCAACGTCAAATAGCGCACCCCATGCATTTTTCTTCTCTTCTTCTCCAAATACAGCAAACACTCTAAATCTACCTTTCAAATCCTGAAATTTGACATGTGACATGTTCCAAAAAAATGTGAGCTACAGAGAACAGACCATACTTCTTCAGTTATGTAGGGACCAAAAAATGTAGCCCATACAAATGAGAAACTTGCAATATTAACTGCTCATATATTTTTTTTAAGGTTTAAGTGATTAACTATTAACTTATGAAACCTCAAACCTGTAATAAATAATTTAAATTAATGCCATTATACCAGCATTATACTGCAAGCCAAATACCATTTAGCATCATAACTTCATGTCATTTAAATAACTAAATTAAACTTCACTTTTACCATTACCTTGAGAGAAAAAAAAAAAAGAAAAGAAAAAAAAAACAGCACCTAGTGAAGTACAAAACAGCACACGTTGAACAAAAACAAAGGTTACCCTTTTGGTGTCAAGTTTTCCAGCCCTAAGAAAATTCGGAAGAGTGAGAGCCGAAGCAGTGGCTATGGCATTCATGGCGGTGAAGAAGTGACACTTAATGAGAAAAGAAGAGAAACGTTAAAAAACATTGACGAGGGAGATTTATTCTGAGGATTTTGTTGATTAGAGGTTGGTGTTAGGGGTGTTCATCAACCGATCCAAACCGATGCAAACCGCGGTGACCGAACCGAAAAACCGAAAACCGAAATAACCGAAAACCGAAAAATCGAAAACCGAAAAAAAACCGAAAATTTTCACCGGATTGGATCGGATTTCGGATTGGCTGGTGAAAACCGATCCAATCCAAACCGATCCAATTGTAAACCATATCTTA
>PYAF01003852.1:147047-163694 GCA_007407185.1 Glycine tomentella
CCCTATATACACATATGGCGCGCGTCGCGCCGCACCCCAAGTGTGTCGCGCCATATGCCAGAACCACCATAAAACTTAGATTCATGCTTAACTAAGCTTAACATATACTTACGAAGTCAAGCTATTACATTTAGCGCCACCAGCGCCAATCCTGACTCCACCGGCGCCGCACCCTTAGCAGGGTTTTCTGACCTGAATCGTTACAAAAGTTCTTACACTTGTATGCGTAGAGGTTGGAAAATGTAAAACAGTGTGATAATGAGACATGTAGTGGTAGACAGTAAAATCTTATACTTGTAACAGGATATAGACTTCATAAATTTGAAATAGTTCAAGAAGTAGACTTCTTTCCTCTCATCAATTTGATTTGATGATGTCATATTCAAATGAATAGAAAATATAATTCAATGAATTAACCAAACAAGCCATATAGGTATTTCCAATCAAACTAGATGTCCAATGTTGTGCAAATGAGTTATTGACCCTCACACTTCAACTTGAGAGGTTTAGCACTATCTAATGGGGAAAATCTTTTAAGTTGGCTCCAAAATTTCTGGTTTTCCCATTCCTCCCAAGTGTTTCCAGTTTTTTTATAGAATAATCTTTTGATTTTACATATTGCCTTAGATTTTGACATTGAATTCATTTACACTCCTCCAATCATATCATTTTCCACTTCACCCCTTTTGGATTATCTGGAGATAATAGTAGCTTTGCATGGGAATAAAAAGTTAGGATTATGATTCTAGGCAAAATTTCTTGGTTACCCATCTAAACAAAAATTATGCTAAAGGTAAACATATAAGCTAAAACATTTTGAACTCACCTGTTAATCTTAGTAGATGAATAAAGCATCCTTAATTGTGTCTTATATTCTTCCATATTGTTAGCAATATAAATATGAATTTTAAAGGAAATAAGAGAAATCACACGCAAACAAGAGAGACTTAACGAAATTCGATAAGTGTGTCTATGCCGTCGAACGCAGAGAGACTTTTTTTGTATTCGTTAATAATAGGATTACATCAGTTTACATAATAGTATGATACTATGTGTCCTAAATTCGCGTACAATATCTTATGTGGTCAAAATCCACGTATATGGTCAAAATCTGGTAGGCCAAAAGTCACATGAGCATTGAGTTGTTGCACTTTATTGGTGGTTATGCTAGAAGCTTCACCCATCCTTTCAATGTTGTCCTTATCGAATGGAAGATTCAAATTTCTAATAGGTTTCTTCCTATTTGGAGATTTGAACCACTGTAAACAGTAAACAAACAACTTAAGTCATAATTTATTTTTGTTTTATAGAAATTGACAACTCCTTACACATATGTATAAGGTACCGATTCTTTGTTCTGTTTGGAATTTTCCACATCTCTTCTTTATGTTTTAATTCTTTGGTAGAATAAGTACACTTTTGACTCCCCTTGGAAATGTTAGTGCACTCGTAGGTTCTTCTATTACAATGTAGAAAATTAAAACAAATCGGGCAATGATTAGAGGTCCAAAACATCACCACATCAACACTAAAATCATAATAATATTACAGTTAGAGGAACTAAACATATGTTGGGATAATATTTTCAAAATAAATCACAGAGAACCCCATAACAACAATCACATAAATCATTTGTTTGCCCTTTTGTGTTTTGACCATTAGCTTCCAGCATTTTACGCAATGTTGTTGTTTTAACTTGAGACTATGTTTTAGATTCCATAGGTCTTTGCACTATTTCTCTCTAAAAGAAGTGCAATGAAAACAAAAAGACACTACTACAAAAAAGGCATTTAACATCGGTTAAAAATGCCATTTAATATTGGTTTTAAAACCAATGTTGTATCCAACGATGTTGAAAGTGCTTGACTTTCAACATCGATTTTAAAATTGATGTGAAAAATGCATTTCTATATTGGTTGTTCCTAAAATTGATGTAGGAAGCGTGTCAGAATTTGTAAATTTGCCAATACCACATTGGTTGTGGTTTTAATCGATGTAGAAATTATCAATACAACATCGATTTTGTCTAAAATCGATATAGAAAGTGCCTTTTCTACATCGATTTTCCTATAACCAATGTTGTATAGTCAATTTCTACATCGTTTAATAAAGTAACCAACGTAGAATATCATTTTTTTTTATAAATAATATGGCTTATTCTCTTTATTTCCCTCCTTGTAATTTTAAAAGACACATTAAAAGCTTATACAAAAGTTAATTTTATTTGTGGACACCACAATTCAATTTAATTTAATTTAATTTAATACCAATAAGAGTAAGGGATAAAAAAAGAACAAAAATATAAGTATAATAAGCAGCATGATAAAAAACTAATGCAGGAAACAAAAAAATAATTTGTCGCTACAACACAAATGATACATTTAAAAAAATGAGTAAAGGAGCACTAAAGTCCTCAAGTAGATATAGATTAGGGAGTTACTGAGGCAAGAGTGAAAAGGGCAATGAAATAATCAAAATTGTCTTATGTCCATGATTTCCCCTTCCTCATGGCTCTTTACGCTGATTACGAAAATGATTGAGAAGGTTGTGCCTGCATGTAAGCGAACATATTGTTAGCATTTCTTCCACATTTCAGATTAAGTTTATGATGTGAGATTCTATATGCAATGACCCCCAATGTTTGTATACTTTTTCATAAGTTTTTGTTACTTAAAAAGTCCATTCTGAAAATTATTATTTCTCTTTAAGCATGAATTATGTTTTCACCAATCTTTCTACTTGATAAATATAAGATCAAATGGAAAATATCTCAACAAAAACCCCAAACAAAATGGTCTTCCTTCTTCATTGTTTTTGGGGGCAAGGGTTGGGGAAGAAGAAGAATGAAGATTGTTGGACATAGGGGGAGCAACAAGAAGAATGAAGTTTATGACTTAGAAGATTGTTTTGAGCTTTTCCAATGCCTTCAAGATTGTAATTCAAAATGAAGTGTATGAGAGGCCAATATGTTGATCCTTGCATTGCATACACATAATCATTTACATGCTTAGATGTTTTCATTAAAGTATCAAAGCTATTTTGAAAAGGAACTAAATAGGTAATGTTTTTGGAAAAATGTAATCATGCTGTTTTAATCGATTACACATCAGTATAATCGATTATTTGCTTTAATTTTAAATCCGAAAAAGCATTGAAGAACATTTTAATCGATTACATATCCTTCGTAATCGATTACACAGTGTAAAACAAAATTTATGTGTTGCTTCTTTAATCAATTACCATAAATTATAATCGATTACACAAGTTGTTTTAGAAATAAAACTTCACTGCTTTAATCGATTACAACTCGGTTTAATCGATTATTTTGTTCGTTGTTAAACCCAGACTTCAGCCTTGAACACTTTAATTGATTAAGTGATAATTTAATTGATTACATGAGTTGTTTTAATCGATTATTTGGCGCGTGTAATCGATTACTGTCTGTTACAAAAAGCTGTTATAAATATGAGTGAGGCTTGTCTTGAAATATAACTTGAATGCTTCGAATTTTCTGAATACACACAAGCCTTCTCAAAGTTAGAAAGTGATTTTCTGGGTTAACTAAGTTCTTGTCCCACTCTTTAATCTTCATAGGTATTGAATGATTTCTAGGACAAGAGTTTTCAAAGAAGTTTTGGAGAGCATGTTTTGAAAATTTTTTTCTTCAATTCAATCCTGATCGGTAAACCACGTGCAGTTATATTCATTGGATCATCAGGTTGTTTCTCTCCATTCTCTTTGGTTGTAAATTCATTTTTGCAATTTTTGTAATTTGTTGCTATTGTAAAGCGTTCTTTGAAGCTTGTTCTAGAGTAGAGTTCTCTAGGGAAGAACAAAGTAGTGTTCTCTGGTTCTTGATCATTAGAAGTTTAATAGGGTTTTAGATTTCTATTCTTTATCTAGGGTTGATAAAAAGATATTGTTGTAAAGCTTGTAAGAACTGAAATTTTATAATAATGGAACTATAATCTACTGTTGATTAGAAGAAACTGGATGTAGCTTCTCTTGAGAAGTGAACCAGTATATATTCTTGTGTTGATTTTCTATTCCTTAATCTCTATTAGTTATTTTGTTCATTTGTTTTTGGTTTTATTATCATTACTCAACAAGTTCTGTTTTGAGCAAGTTGATTTCTTGAGCTGAGTGATTTGATTTATTAGAAGCATTCTTGGTTTAAAAGTGCTTAAAATCCTTAACTCTGATTTTATAAATAAATTTTAAAAGACCAAGTTTAAACCAATTCACCATCCCTCTTGGTTATTGTTGGTATTCCTATTGTTTTCAATTGGTATCAAGAGAATACCACACAAATTACCTTTAAGGAAGGTGCCTCCCTCAATCGTCCTCCAATGTTTGAAGGAGAGCACTTTAATTTTTGGAAAAATAGAATGAAAATCTTTATTCAATCAAATGACCCAGGTGCTTAGAATGCAATAGAAAAAGGTCTTGTGATTCCTATAAAAACTGTTGATAATGATATGATTCCCAAAGAATGGGATGAAATGACAGATGCTGAAAAGAAAGTTGTTCAATATGATTTTAAAGCTAAGAATATGATTACTTCTGCATTTTCCTCTGATGAATTCTTTAGAATTGTTAAGTGCAAAAGTGCAAAAGAGATGTGGGAGATGTTGGAGATAACTCATGAAGGTACAGATGAAGTAAGAAGATCAAGGAAGCATGCCTTGATCTATGAGTATGAAATGTTCAAGATGAACTCCACAGAAAACATATCTCAATTTCAAATAAGATTCACTTACATAGTAAATCATCTTCTTAGTCTTGGAAAGATCTTTGATGCTGAAGAGTTGAATATCAAAGGCCTATTTTGAAGAAAACTCCTTATGAACTATACAAAGGTAGAAAACCAAACATTTCTCATTTGAGAGCATTTGGATGTAAGTGTTATGTGTTAAATAATGGTAAAGGATCACTTGTAAAATTTGATGTTAAAGCTGATGAAGCCATTTTCCTTGGATATTCGCTACATAACAAAGCATATAGAGTTTTCAATAAAAGAACCTTATGCATGGAAGAATCAGTTCATGTTATTTGTGATGAATCTAATCCCTCTAAAGAGGAAAATAAGTGTGCTATTGATGCAGAACAATTGGAGGAGTTTATTCAACTGAATGGATCAATGAATAAAGAAATGGAAGAATATATTTTTGAAATAAAACAATCAACATCAGTCCAAGAGCCAAAAGATTGGAGAACCACAAGAGATCTCTCCCTTGACAATATAATTGGTGAAGTTTCAAAGGGAGTATCTACTAGATCATCATTAAGAAATCTCTGATGTAATATGGCTTTTGTTTCATAAATAGAACCTAAGAATATTGATCAAGCCTTAATTGATGAACATTAGATGCATGTCATGCATGATGAATTGAATCAATTCAAGAGAAATGAAGTTTGGGAACTTGTCCCTAGACCTCCTTCTCTCAAGCCTATTGGTACAAAATGGGTTTTTAGAAACAAACTTGATGAGAGTGGAATCATAGTCAGAAACAAAGCTAGATTTGTTGCAAAAGGTTACAACCAAGAGGAAGGCATTGACTCTGAGGAAACCTTTGCACCAGTTGCAAGATTGGAAGCCATTAGGTTACTACTTGTATATGCGTGTTTAATGAATTTTAAACCTTTTCAAATGGATGTTAAAAGTGTTTTCTTAAATGGATATATTGAGGAGAAAATATATGTGGAGCAACCTCCTGGTTTTGCTAATTTCAAACATCCAAACCATGTTTTTAAACTTAAGAAAGCTCTCTATGGTTTAAAACAAACTCCAAGATCTTGGTATGAGAGATTAAGCAAATTTCTGCTTGAACAATCTTTCACAAGAGGGCATGTTGGTAAAACTTTGTTCATCAAAAGGCAAAGCAATGATATTTTATTGGTTCAAATATATGTTGATGATATAATTTTTGGTTCAACTAATCAATTATTGTGCAAAGAATTTTCAATCTCTATGCATAATGAGTTTGAAATGTCAATGATGGGAGAATTAACATTCTTTCTTGGACTTCAAGTGAAGCAAATGAAGAATGGAACATTTCTAAATCAAACCAAGTATTGCCTTGAAGTGATCAAAAAGTTTGAAATGAAGAAAAGCAAAGATGCTGCAACTCCAATGGCAACATCAACCTATCTTTATTCAGATGAAAAAGGAAAAAAGGTTGATGAGTCAAAATTTAGAGAAATGATTGAATCTTTGCTATATTTGACAGCTAATAGACCAGATATTATGTTGAGTGTGTGATTGTGTGCAAGATATCAACCAAATCCCAAAGAATCACACCTCACCGCAGTCAAAAGAATCCTCAAATATCTCAAATCAACACCAAAAGTTGGTCTTTGGTATCCTAAAGGTGCATCACTTAATTTAGTTGGTTATTCTGATTCTGACTTTGCAGGGTGAAAATTGGATAGAAAAAGCAATAGTGGAACTTGTCATCTACTAGGAAGTTCACTGATCTCGTGGCATTGCAAGAAACAATCTTGTGTTGATTTATCAACAGCTGAAGCTGAGTGCATCTCTGCTAGAAGTTGTTGTGCTCAAAACCTTTGACTAAAGCAACAATTGCAAGATTTTGGTGTAGAATTAAAAGAAATACCTCTGCTATGTGACAACACAAGTGCTATCAACATTTCCAAAAATTCAGTAATGCACTCAAGGACCAAACACATTGAGATAAGACATCATTTCCTTAGAGATCACATCCAAAAGGTAACATCAAAATTGACTTCATTGATACTCACAATCAATTGGCTGATACATTTACTAAACCTTTAGCTAGAGATAGATTCTATACTCTTAGAAACATCCTAGGTATCCTTGATGAATCTAACATTTGCTAGCATGCTTGCTATGTGCTTATCTATTTGAAATAGCTTCTTACATGATCAATCATCACTTGTGCTTACAAAAACTTGAAATTGTGCTGCATAAATATTGTTCATTCTGATATTTCCACTGGAATAATCGATTAAAGCACGTATTAATCGATTAAATGGACTTGAAAAACTGCTAAGAATGAAATTCGTGCTTATGTAATCGATTACACAACCAGAATAATCGATTATTCTTCATAAAAATAAATTCCAGCAAATAAATTTCTCTGGAATAATCGATTAAATCATCGTATTAATCGATTACACAGCCTAAACAGCCTTTTACAAAAATTTAATTCGCTGGAATAATTGATTACGATGAATGGTAATCGATTAAATTGATTGAAAAATTGTTTGAAACTCAGATTCTCCCTGTGATAATTGATTACAAGAGAGAAATAATCGATTATTCTTTTTTCAAAATTGTTTCAAAATCCAAATCTCTCTGGAATAATCGATTACGCCTCGAATTAATCGATTACACAAGCTTAAATTTCAGTTTACATATCAAATCTCACTGTAATAATCGATTACAATAGATAAGTAATCGATTACATTTCATCTTCTTTAATTGAATTTCACTGAAATAATCGATTACTTGATGAATTAATCGATTACAGCTTCTGCAGAAACTAATTTTGCTTACGAATTAATTGATTACATTAGAATATAATCGATTATTCATGGAGTTACTGCAGAATCTGTAAGATTTTCTTGGAAATTGTAACTGCTCAACTGCCACCTAATTCAAATTTGAATCTTCTGTGCTTAAAAGTTAGTGGGTTAATTCGAAATAACTGTTACTCATTTCAAAATTTGAACTTTGGAGACCAAAATCTTCTATAAATACAGCCTATGTTAAGGGAAGAAATCACACCATTTTCATCTTCTATCTTAAGCACTATTGTGTTCTTCTTTCCTCTGAGTCTAGAAACTCTGTCCAGTTAGTCTTTCCTCATACATTAGTCATGTCCACATCTAAGAGAGTTAAAACCTCTAAGAGAAAAGCTGTTGAAACCTTTAACCCTGCAGTAACAAGGTTAGATCATTGGTTTCCTGCTGAGAGAGATAAAATGAACTATCTTCAGTTTATCCTCCCAAACACGTTGACCTTGACTAGTTTATTAAAGAAGGTTTTCAATTCCCTGTTATGATTAAAGCCCAGGGATTGAAAAAGTTTGTTGAGATGCAGGGTACCTTTTACCCTGAGTTAGTAAAGGTGTTCTACACATGTGTTAAGGATTCTATAGATGGGACACTCATGTCTCAAGTCAATGGAGTGGCCATGGAAATCACTCCAGAAGTCTGGGAAGTTGTTGCTGGTGTTTCCTTTGAAGGTGAAAGGAAATTTGAGGAATAGGCTAGAGGATATAATAGGGTAGATACCTATAGGGGGATGCTTCTTGATCCTCACATGAGGCTGAAGCTTAGGCTGAATACTGGTCCTATGACTCATGAAGATAGACTTCTTCATTATATAATCACCTATATCTTGGCCCCAAGAGCCACTAATCATGCCCAATCTACTGATGATGACATACAACTTGTGTATGGCATGAAGAATTCCATTCAGATGAATTGGATTCTTATTTGAGGAAATTATTCTTAAATCCAAAAGATTGGTGAATTACCCTTTTCCTTATGTTGTTCTTGTGTCCAGATTCATTGATTACTTCAATATAGATGTCTCTAATGAGGTTGTTGACAACACAAACTCTAGTAACAGCTAATCAAAGAGAAACATCTTACCAAGCTGGGGATGGTTAAGACCCCTTATGATTGGCAAATGGTTGGACAACAACTCTTGCTGCTGGAAATGAAGAAGAAGCTGATGAAGAGGCTAAAGATGAAGGCCCTGCTCAATCATCTTATAGTCCATTTGAATCTCTTATGATTCAAAAGATGGATGCCTTATTGTCCCTACATCATGAGCATAGGGTTGAGACTAATTCATCTTTGGAGGAGATGAAATCTAGACTAGAAAACATAGAAGCTAGGCTTGTCCTTGATGATTTTGATAAACTAGTTTAGGTTTCTTGTATTTTCTGTTATTGCTTTAGTTTTTTTTTCTTTCTCTGATTAATGTATTGTCTTTCAATTTCCATTAATGAAATTTACATTTCTCCTTAGTTGCTATGCTACCTTTTGTCTTTGATAAGCCAAACACGGGGAGAAAAATTGATTGATAACTAACTAAAGAGAAACTCTGTTTTGCTCTCTGTTGTGCTCTATTTTTTGTTGTGTTTCTGCAACTTAAAAATTGATGAAGTTATATAAGTCAAAGGGAGCTAACAAATGGAAGTAAATGATCAATGTTTATGCAAGCATATCTCTTAACACTTGTTCAAGGCAAAGAGGCTGATTTGTTTTCAAGTTAACAAAGTTCAAGACTCCTATCTTTTTCATCCCTCAAAGTACTTCTAAATTTAAACACATGGTCAATCAATATTTGGCATGTTCAAAGCCAAAAAGGGGGAGATTGTTGGATATAGGGGGAGCAACAAGAAGAATGAAGTTTATGACTTGGAATATTGTTTTGAGCTTTTCACATGCCTTGAAGATTGTACTTCAAAATAAAGTGTATGATAGGCCAATTTGTTGATCCTTGCATTGCATGCACATAATCATTTACATGCTTAGATGTTTTCATCAAAGTATCAAAGTTATTTTGAAAAGGAACTAAATAGGTAATATTTTTGGAAAAATGTAATCCTGCTATTTTAATCGATTACACATCAGTATAATCGATTATTTGCTTCGATTTTAAATCTGGAAAAGTATTGAAGAACATTTTAATCGATTACATATCCTTCGTAATCGATTACATAGTGTAAAACAAAATTTATGTGTTGCTGCTTTAATCGATTACCATAAATTGTAATCGATTAAATAAGCTATCCAAAAAAACATTCTTCACTGCTGTAATCGATAACCATAAATTGTAATTGATTACACAAGCTGTTTCAGAAATAAAACTTCACTGCTTTAATCGATTACAGCTCGGTTTAATCGATTATTTTGTTCGTTGTTAAACCCAGAATTCAGCCTTGAACACTTTAATTGATTAAGTGATAATTTAATTGATTACATGAGTTGTTTTAATCGATTATTTGGCGCATGTAATCGATAACTGTTTGTTACAAAAAGTTGTTATAAATATGAGTGAGGCTTGTCTTGAAATATATCTTGAATACTTCAAATTTTCTGAATACACACAAGCCTTCTCAAAGTTAGAAAGTGATTTCTGGGTTAACTAAGTTCTTGTCCCACTCTTTAATCTTCATGGGTATTGAATGATTTCTTGGGCAAGAGTTTTCAAAGAAGTTTTGGAGAGTATGTTCTGAAATTATTTTTCTTCAATTCAATCCTGATGGGTAAACCACATGCATTCATATTCATTGGATCATCATGTTGTTTCTCTCCATTCTCTTTGGTTGTAAATTCGTTTTTGCAATTTTTGTTATTTGTTGCTATTGTAAAGTGTTCTTTGAAGCTTGTTCTAGAGTAGAGTTCTCTAGGGAAGAACAGAGTAATGTTCTCTGGTTCTTGATTATTAGAAGTCTAATAGGATTTTAGATTTCTATTCTTTATCTAGGATTGATAAAGAGGGATTGTTGTAAAGCTTGTAAGAACTGAAATTTTATAGTAGTGGAACTCCAATCTAGTGTTGATTAGAAGAAACTGGATGTAGCTTCTCTTGAGAAGTGAACCAATATATATTCTTGTGTTGATTTTTTATTCCTGAATCTCTACTAGTTATCTTGTTCATTTGTTCTTGGTTTAATTATCATTATTACTCAACAAGTTCTATTTTGAGCAAGTTGATTTCTTGAGCTGAGTGATTTGATTGATTAGAAGCATTCTTGGTTTAAAAGTGATTAAGATCCTTAACTCTGATTTTATAAATAAATTTTAAAAGATCAAATTTAAACCAATTCACTCGTCCTTCTTGGTTATTGTTGGTATTCCTATTGTTTTCAGAACATAGATTAGAATGCCAAATTGTTTAGCACATTATTCCAACAAATTGATTCTATAACCATGATTCAACACCAAGATTTGAACACTATTTACCTAGAGAAGAATAACACAACTCATAAAATGTTGCAAAAATAATTCTATATGCACACTAAATAAAAATTTGACTTCCAAAGTAGATGACAAAGACAAGAGGATTAGTTCCATACCTTTTCCATTGTTTACAAGTTTCTATTCGGCCCTCTGCAATTGTTGACAGGTTTTCCAAAAAAGCAACATCCTTGTCAACCATTTTATCAGTAGGGTCTAATAGAAGAACCAAAAAACTTCACGACTCCATCTTGAACTATACAAGCTATATTCTCATGGACGTTCTAGAAGACGTATGTTTCAACCACATCAAGCACTCCTTCTTTGGCCTTCAGAATCATACCCTTCCACATATGCATCAATACCATTTCACAGTTACAAAATCATAAAAACTACTTAGGAAACTACACTTGCTTGTAGTTCTAAATGAATTTTAGACGACAATTTATTTTGTTTTCCTATAAATGCAATCACCAAATTATAAGATTTTTATAAAATAAATCAACTACACTCAAGCGAATTCCTAGATTCAAAAAAATTGATGACAGACCAAAGACACATCAAAACAACGAACATAGACATTTACATAGCCTCGCCCGCTCATACTTACCCAAACCCCAAAATTAAACATTTATATGCCATGAAACAGCTTATAATTTCAAATTTTCAGTGTGGAGACACAGAAACCATCAGATGATCCACAAATGTCGTTTGGCATGTGGCAAACTTCATCAAGATGAAGTGCCCTGCATAACACCAATTGAGAAGGGCAATAGAAAGGATATAATCAAACTGAAATTCAGCTATTTATCATCATTCAAGTCAGAGTTATGGAAAACATATAAACCAATAGCACCAACTTGTATTAAGACACAACGGGAAATAATGCATAGATAGAATTGTTATCCACCAGTTAAAAATAAAATAAAAACAAAATATCTATGTTTGCTCAATTAGTACAAGGGAAAACCACTTATCTCAAAAACTAAGGCAACTAAATTAAGTGGTAGCTGTCTACATGTAGAAAAATATCAATCTCGACAATACAAATTATCTCAACCAACATAGAAACTGAAATCCTTGCAAATGCAAATTGAAAATCGAACAAGATAAGCGGAATATGCACATGAAAGCATAAAAAAGGCATGCACAATATATAGATTTCGTATGATCACTTCCCATAACACTATGGCAAATCAAGCATATGAAATTCATTGCTTGAAAATAGGGAAAACGAAAGTATTGCTCAAAATGCCAGGTAAATCAAACAAAACGGAGTGCAGAGAAATTTGGAGGGTTTCATTTTTCACTGGAAAATCAAAATTCCGAACCAATGCGGATATCGCTGCACACCCGCCACAAGTTCAGCTTAATAATACAAACGAACCCTAATTCACTGACAGCAGAAATTGTAGAGACAATGATCACGAATCAACTAAATGGAGAGTTTGAAGGGGTTAAAAAACTTATAACAAACCTACAGGAATTGTTAGGAGAAGGCGAATGTTAAGGGATTTTAGAGTCTGGCGGTGTGTCAGACAATTTATGATAAAGTAAAACGAGATAAATTTTGAGACGAGCACTTCTATTCAACTTCAACATATTTATTATTTTATTTTACTACAATATTCTCAGCTTTTTCTTTATTTTGGTTTAAGACACAAGATATCCTCCACGAGAGCTCGAATACAGAGTACCAGGCGAATTTTCTTATTACTGATAGCACTTCAATAAATATAGAAAAAAATTAGTTTTTTTTAGGACTAACTTGAATTTTGATTCATTATGTTTCACAATTATTTTATTTTGATATATTAAATTTTAAAAGTTTTATTTTAATTTTTTATATTTTCAAAATATATTATTTTAATTTTAATTTTTTGTTAGAAACTGCTGTATTATGTTAACTTTTAAATTTTAAAATAATTTAATGTCAATTTAGATTCATTATGTTTCGCATTTATTTCACTTTAATACATTATGTTTTAAAATTTTCATTATGATCTTTTATATTTTCGAAATGTATCATTTGGCTACTTTTTCAATTTTTCGTTAAAAAAATTAATGTTAGTCAGTATTTTAAATTCTAAAATAGTTAAATTAATATAATGACAGTTAAAAATCGTCGCTATATTTTTATTTAAAATTAAAAATCATAAAGTAAATGAATAATAGATATATTTAAACCCACAAACAACATTAGTCTTCGCTCTCATTATTTACTATTATTATTATTATATTCATTCAATTTAATAATTTAATAATAATAATAATTTTATTCACCAATTATTCTCAATCACAATGAGTTAGGGTCACTTTTACTTCTGTCACTCTACCTCACACTATTGACCCAAAAAGACCGTTGTCCTGCCCCCGCTTTCGTCTTTGTCGCAACCTCCCTTCGCAGTTGAAATTATTGTCTCACCTAACGACAACAACTGTCTCATTGCCACCGTCGGTAGCAGCGCATTGATAAAGACAAAGAAGATCAATGTGCCCAGTTGTGGGAGGTTTGACCGATCGGGACGGTCAAAATCATCTTCTAATTAAACGCATTGTTTGGCCCCTCTTTGCGTTGCTTATCTTCCTTTGACCCGGTTGTAGATATCGAATGACAAATTCTCTACTTGCTCGACCCAACCATGTGCAACAATGGAGGTTTTGCTTACAGACCTCGCAAAGAGCCACATTGTGACTTCCTCGTTCAAATATGGGTTAATTGACGAGTTAGGATTATGTTTTTGTCTTTTGTTGAAGACAACTCTTGCATCTATCTCCCTTGCTTATGTTTCCAATAATATAGTTGTATGAAAGATTTTGCTTTTCTGATAAGGAATATAAGAATTTTTAGTAGTTCTAGCAAGATTATGTGTTAACGTCATTTCATCTGTGTGGTGCATTTTTTTTCTTTTTAGATATGGAAGATGTTGAAGGAGACGATGATTTTTTAAAAATAAAATAAATATAGTGGTGATTTTTAGTCGTCAAATTAAATTTGTTCTAAAATATATATATTTTCCAAAATTTCTCATAATGTCAATGAGACGTGAACTTGTTGCTTTTTCAAATGCTTTTATTAACTTTAATTCTTTTAATATCTTTTGTCATTAATATATACTAGCGAAAACATAGACGTTACATTGTCTGCGTGTTCGTATTTCTATTACACTAACTTTATTTTTCATTATCTTTGATATTATAACATTTTTATTTTTTTAGTAGACTTTTTCTTTTACTATGCATTGACATTTTGGTTTAATAATTTTCTAAATATATGTTTATATATAGATTTTGTTAACTCTGTCTTTCTATTACTTATTGTACTGTACAAAATGTGAAAAATACACGTGGCCACTTGTATGGAACCTTTTGTACATGTGTCGACCCTCCACGTCAACCCTCAATAGCCAGGTCTTTCAAGCCACCAGGTTATCTGTTACGCGTTATTATTCAAATAACACAACCTCCTTATCTCTTATGTACAAGCTATTATCTACAAATTGTTACTTGTCTGTAATTAACATATTATCAACAAGGTACGACTTATTTATAATTTGAATTATATTTTGTCTGCAATTAAATGTTAACCTTATATACAGGTTAATTATCTACGAAGGTCCAAGACTCACACTTATCCTATAAATACAGGTTTCATCTAACTTTTTTACACATATTGACACACATTCACGATAAACACAATACATTCACTCATATTATGAGGCTCGTTATACTCAGATAGCCACACTCTTATATGCTTCACTGTCATATCTTTGATGTACTTGAACGTTGGAGTCTTCTCCTTTGTTTTGCATATCTCCCTTTTTAACAAGATTGACTCACCATCCAAAGTGCAGAGTTTGAAACGCACTTGGACCATGTTCATCCTTGTGCGTGACAATTTCAAATTTTGGTAATACTTAAATATCCTTTTAATCATTGCAAAATTATTTTAGGCAAGAAAGCACTGTGTCCAAATAAAATATACAACAATTATAAAGTATATATGTATATGACAATGTCCAAACTCCAACCACTAAATAATTTCTTAATTTATTAAAAAAAAGTAATCACTTAATATATAGTTGTAAAGACATATTACAAAGATTTAAAAATAAATAAGGATAAATCATAAAAATAGTATATAATATAAAATATACGGTTGATATACACATTTTCTATGTATTGTACGTTATAGACAACTACTAATACCTATATGCAAAATATATATTATATATTATGCCAGTATAATAATGTCTATACCACCATTATTAAAGTCAGATGATAATAGTTTATATATCTTTTGTCATAAATATATATATTGTTACCAATAATTTCTAACATTGTTGGTAGATAACCTAGATTTTAAACACATTATTTTAGTTCAATTCCTAACCATATGAATGGAAATTATTGTTCTGAAAAAGATAAAATTCACTTTCTTAATCTATACTTCTCAAAAGAAATTAATTTTCAACTATATGATTAAAAAAAAGTTTTCAACTATATTGAATTGAAAATATCCTTGATGCACAATAGTATCTGTGTGTATATATTCTTAAAATTTTTATTAGCTATGCATGCATGCAAGGGGAAAGTAAGGTTTCCAAAATTTTCTCTATAGAAGATAAACCTAAAACATTAATGTATCCCACATATATATTATTTTTTGAACTTAAAAATTGACTGATGATTAAGGGTATTTTTCTACAAAATAATTAATACAAGAAATATTCTATGTAATTTTTATAAAAACAATGAAGCTAAATTTCTAACTTTATTTTACAAAAGCTAAAATTCTAATTTGATTCTTATAAAAGGGACCACGGGGAGTATTTAATTTTATCAACTTTATTTATAAAAAAAAAAAAACTTTTTCTTATAATTGTCCTTCATTCAAACTTATATAAAAAAAGTTATTAAAAATTGAATTTCAATGAAATAGATATTTTGGGATGATATCATTATATTATATTTTATATATATATATATATATATATAGATTTTTTTTTCACTGGAATATGGAGGAAGTTTTTGGTAAGAGGAAATCATACTCGACCATTAAATAACAATTGAAACCCGTTAAATAACATGGATTGTGTTGATGTTTTTTTTTTTTTTTTTTAATTTAGGATATTTTTAGTTAGGAAGAACCAAGGACTAATTTTTCGAAGTTTGGACAATGTGATGCACAAAATTGTAAAAAGAGTAATTTTTATATAAAAAAGTATATTGGTAATATTGTTAGTTCTTATATTGTTAAAAATATTTAAAATCAATTAAAATTTATAATAAGCAGCTTAATTTATTACTTCATCTAATCATTTTTATAAGATCCAATTAATCAATTCACTAAGATTAAAAAATTAGTTAATTTATTTAGAAGAATTACGTTTGTCTTAAATTTATGTATTTTTTCCAAAATTACCTCTAATATTAATGAGACATACTTTAAAAAAATATTTCAAATTATTTGTCATTATTCAAAATCAGATAAATGTTAAATAATGTTTTCATGAACTACCTTAGTGGAAGTAGTTGTTACTACATAAATGAGACAAAAAATCTAATTAATTAAAAAAATAAATGATATATTAAAAATTTACATAATATTTTTTTATGAAATTCAAAATGTTAATTGGATTTCTTAATGCATATGTACACCAAAATCTTAAATATTATATAAGA
>PYAF01003852.1:175924-188895 GCA_007407185.1 Glycine tomentella
TTTCTGTTTGTTGCCTCTTTTGTTATCGGTTATGTTATCTGGATCAATAGAGGGCTTGTGTAATATGCTTTGTATGTGGTTTTATATTCCATGCATAATGAAATCAAGAAAATCGATTCAATCGCTTCCGCACTGCGTTTAGTTAACGCTAACAGCGCGCTTATGATATTATGAATGATAACACGTCCGGGGTGTTACACATTACGTGTGGTAAACTCTATAAATTGTTCAACCCCATGTTCATATTCATCAGTAATGCGGGTGCTCTCATCCAACTACGATCCATGACCTTTACTAAACTGGGAATATTATGTTCTTAATGAGCAGAAGAATAAAAATGTCAACTTCATGTTTTACAGGTGTGGCCCTATCCCATTCAACAACTTATATATTATACATCAATCGTCAATGTCTCTGTTAAGTATGCTTTGTTGTATTTAAAGAAATTTCGGCAGCATTTCGCATTGGTCTCCAAGTACACGAAATGAAAGCGGTAGGTTTACCTCACCCCTGTCAAGTATGCACTAGGAGAACAACGCAAAATATAGTTACCGAAATGTCATTAAATTAAACAAACCATACTTCACTTGCACATTCACGATTCATGTATAACAGATAAGTTGTTGAACTGTCCAAACGGACAATTCAAGATTCAATTCAATGCTTAATGCAAACTATCCGCATTAAGCACTGCATTGAAGCTTGAACGGGAAACTAAGCTTGACTCACAATGCAGTAAAAAAATCACAAACCAATAATGATATATGAAGTCACATTTCAAAAACACATAAGTTTGGTAAACTCCATACATACTAGCCGAGAAATTGTCCGAAGAAGATGCAGACACTGAAATATCCCAACGGCCCCTACTGGGAACTGAATTACAAAAATAAAAGATTGCAAATGAGAAAACACATAATATGATTGTAGATTCTAATAAGGGAGTCGAGAAACAGTTGCCTAATGATGTTGCAGGAATGTAATGGTTATAAGCTATCAGCATGTGATTTTTATTATTTACTGGTACTTTATAAGTTCTGTATTATTAATGTCTTTGACAATTACTTCTGTCCTGTGCAACTTGTACCCCATTGTGCAATTTATTATATTTTATTTCCAAAACACATATTGCATAAAATGTGAAAAACCTAATCAACCTGAGTAACTGTGCATACAGAAATGTTGCATAAAGTTATTGAAAAGAGAGAGATCACAAAAAAATTTATGTGTCTCAAATTATCAAGTTAAACATGAAATGCTGGCAGATGACCACCGAAAAAAAATGCAAATCATCTGACCCAAGATTTACCAGCTAAGACTTCTTCAAATTGTGTCACAAACTCTGGAGGAGAAACTTGGTCTATATCAATTCCAACTATAGCAATTGGACTATCAACACCTGAAATGCATTAAAAAAGTTATTTCTTAGAACATGAACATCACAATCACTGCTATAACAACTCCGCTTCTGATTTTTCTTTTGCTTTGTCTTTATTCAAGCATTGAACACTCCAAAGCCAAACAAAACAATGAAGCTTGTCAACAGTTATATTAAGTTTATCAAATTTTCTGTTATTGATTTTGTTCTTTTGAACAAAAAGCTGCAACATAATTTTAGTAGCATTTTTTCCCTTACTAGATGGTAAGAGGCATTCCCTAAACAATGATTATGCATATTTTGGGGAAAAAATAATCTGAATATTGAAAATCCATACCCTTGATGTCATCCAGGGAGACAAATGATGGATGCAATAGCATTGTAGTTTGGGTCATTCTGGATTTTGCAAGTTCAACCACAACCTTAGCTGAGACAAAGAACAAAATATAATACTTTAAATGTCAACTTCGTTTTCAGATTTCAAACCTTGAGTTAATTAACAAATTGCATAAATTCGCATATGTTCTTTTCTTCTCATAATATACAGTAATATGAATTGAAGGACTTTAATTATGTAACCACTTTGTTAATGGTTTAGTGGTTTAGTGGCAAGTAGAGGCTTTAAGTTATTAAGGTTGACTTAATGTTACACGACATTACCCTATAACACCTAAAGTGGAATACAGTGCTTGGATTGGTAGGAAATTAACAAGGGTAAAACAAAACAGGAAATAATTCCTTCTAGGATTCTTAAAGAGACAAAGCACATTCCCAAAATAGTGCACTGGACAGATATATAAACCAATGATTCATCATTCATGAGAATGGATAGGCTTTATGCCTGGATTTCTAGCTTCATTATGACATGATTCTCATTCTCTTAAGGCACCAAGAATCAATAATTGTCCACTACGCTCATGGAGTATATGGACACTTTTTGTGCTTCTAAAATCATTAAATATAGAAAGGCCTTTCGCGGTTAATAAACTTTTAAGAAATAATTTGTAGAGTTTATACAAGAAAATGTCAACACCTCACAAGTTGATGACTTTCTTTATCTGCCTTTTTAGTTGCTTGGAAGGCCTTGCCGAATGGAGTCAAACTTGTTTTTAGGACGAACCACGCCTATCAAGCACCCGATACAATAGAAAACTCTTGTACCTCATGTCACGGAGCTTGCAAAAACTCTTTGAACTATAAAAATTGAAATAAAAATGTAACGTTAGGTTGCCATCCAACATATGTTTTAAATAATATGGAATCGAATAAGATTGAAATAAAAATTAGAAGAAGAAAAATAAATTTTAAGCTCTATTATTATAACTATTTATTTATATCATATGCTACTGGTGTGTATTTTACTTATTGCTCCGAAAGGCTTAATGTTATTTAATCCAGCTTAGTCAGTCACGAATTTTTTTTATCTTGCTTGGTGTGCTTTAGGAGGGGAAGTGAAAAGAAAGTGAAATGAGGAAGGAAAGAAAAAGAATAAAAACTGAAATGATTATGTAGGTTGTTTAGTAAGAAAGTTATAATTTTACTTCCTTTTGTTTGGTTATATAGAAAGTAACAGACAAAAAAAGAATATAAATGAAATTACATAAATATACTTAAATAAAATTAAATAGTATTGTGAAATATGCATTGTATCTCAAGCTATAAAGTTAGTGGTGTAATTGGATATGTTAAGAGGCTGTTATTAGCTTTGTTATTTTTTTTTTTTTGGAATATTCCACTACTGGTTTTTCCTTTTATTGTGGCAAACAACTGAGGTAATTACAATTCCAAGTGCTTCATTAACGAGGTCACAATCACAATCATCATTTGGAAAAAAATATGCAGCAAATTAGTTTAGTGATCCATTGCATCATCGGCATGGCAACGTCCACATATATGAAAGTAAAGACTGTAATATGATTGTGTGAAAATTCAAAGTATATGAGAGCCCGAATGAACAACTTATATTCCTAATAGCAGAAAACAAAACTGATGGTCCTAGCATTTGGTTAAAAAATTCAACATATCCACAGTAATCGATTGAATCTTGCAGCTCCATGACTTAAGAAAAATGAAAAATCTCTAAATCACTTATAGTCTTAGGATCATTCCAGATATAATAAACTACTATAGCAATAGAGCACTAACAAAAACTTAAGCAGATAGTTTATTGTACAAGAACCCAGGAAATAACTTGTCTGAAAACACAAACATCTACTTATTGTCACTGAAATCAAATTTCTTGCTTTTTTTTATCAATGTCATCCAGAAGAAGCCTTCTTCCCTTTTGCAGCCAATCTTCCAGTTTTTCCTAGGATCAATAGTATGTAAATGCAACAAATTGTTCAACATTTATGTAGGAGAAAGAAAATTAGTTGATAGTATAACCCAGAGCATAAGGCAAAGTAATAGAACTAAAAGCTTAAATGAATATGAACTTCCAAGTATGTATAAGAACAAGAGAGTGTCAACTGTCATGTTTAGAGGGAAAAAAAACATTTTGTGTAGGACTTGTAGACCAAGTTATGCTTGAGTGAAACTCATTCATTTTAAAATCAAAGCAATGATGAGGTAAATAGACACTACAAACCCATTAAGGGTTCAACAAAATTGATCTTCAGTTTTAAAATTCAAGTATGGGTTACACAAAGAATCCGGAAATAAAATTGCAACCTCGGTTCTATTTTATTATTATTTGGGTATGTATGGTCTAGATTTGTTTTAAAAAAACCTTAAGCCGTAATATGTAAATGTATATAATATAAAAAGGAGTAAATTACAGCAATGCCCCCTGAACTTTTATCAAATTACACATAACCCCACCCTTTTGATTTTCCTACACTAACCCCTCTTTAAGTCTGAAAACATTACACTAACACGATCTATGACATGCCTTGAAAGAGGGTTTTTGATTTTCTCTTTCTCCCTCTCTTTCTGTCTCTCTCTTCTTGTTCTCTTGTGTGTGCTGGATGTGAACAGAAGGTAAGAAAATGGAAAGAGGGAATAGTTTTTGAGAGAAATGATTTAAGAAAGTGAGGAGTTTGAAAAATTATCTGCAAGCTTCTACTACTACAAAGAAAACTAATTGATGGAGCTCATATTACACACCAAATTACCTTGCACGGCTTATCAAGTACCAAGGCCCTCAAACTAATGAAGCAAAAGTTGGCATAGGAGAGCACACAGACAAGAACAAATTGACGACATTGTGTCAAAATCAAATTGATGGTTTAGAGGTACAGACCAAAAGTGGAGAGTGGATCAAATGCAAGCCCTTAAAACCAAATAATTTCGTTGTTGTCACTGGGGACACAATCTATGTAATTAATTTCTATATAAATTCCACTTTCTCTAGAAAAATTAGAAAATTATCTAATATAAAAAAAATATGACACTAAAAAATTTGATGATTAACGCAAAGGTTGAATAAAATGTGTTGCAGGCATGGACAAATGGGAGGTTGCATACGCCTAATCACCGAGTAATGATGAGTGGAAATGAGACAAGGTTCACTATTGGATTATTTACAGTTCCAAAACCAGGGTTCACAATAAAGGCCCCTGAGGAGCTTGTGACAGAGGAACACCCTTTGCTCTTTAAGCCCTTTGTCCAGAGAGTTCATGAAGTTTCTTCACTCTTCTGAGAGTACAAAGAATGCTCTGAAGGTTTATTGTGAAGTCTGAGATTTGATTCATGATTATACTAGTGCTCCCTCTACACAATCCCTTTTGAAATTTTCATAAAAGTGTGTAATATTTGAATAAAGTTTGCAATATAATGTGTGTATGCATATGTATGAACCTTTCTTCTCCAATTCATATGGACAGAGATTGTGTGAGATTTGTATTATCCAAACTTATGAAGATAGTTTGTTTCAGAGTAAGGTTAAATTAGAAGTTAGAAAGTAAAATAATCAACGCACTTAGGATGTGGTTGAATCACATGAACAAACACAAAGCTGAATGCCAAATTAAACTTTAAATAGAGCTAGACAAGACTTCGAGATCATATATAATCCTAAAGTTGAAACTTAAACTAAATTATCTACCATTAGTAGGCACAGATCATAGAGTTGTAAATTATCTACCATTATTTATAAAAGAACAACCTTTGTTTATGAAAACAATGGGGAAGACAAAATTTTACACTTGCTTTCCAGTACCTAATCCAATATTTCACTACAAACAATATCAATATCGTATTTAACAATTGCAAAAGGAGAACCAGGGTGAAACTAAACCTAAAACCTAACCCTACCCTGTTGGTTTGCGAGACATACCTATTTGAGACCACTCGAAGCTGTCGGCACCCACACAAATCCAGACCGACCAAAGTCGCCGGACAAGGGTGACACGGAGGCAGCGACCTTGTCAGGCGGGAAAGCTGCTTCACGGACCTTGGGTGGCGAGACCTGAGAGAGGCTACAGGTACACCAGGGGCAACAGAGCACTCAGGCGGGGTCAGGGCAAGGGCAGCACTACACGGAAGTTCTCAGAGGAAAGGGAACGAGAGGGCAAAGTTAGCTAGAGGAGTTTAGGGCACGACAACCCCACTCGTGTGACCCTATCAATAGCCAAACACAAAGCACACAAAACGGCGCCATTTTGATTTATTTTTTCCACATTTTTAAAGGCGGTTATTATACAAACGTCTTTGAAAACACAAAATTAAGACGGTTAAACTATAACCATCGTCGTTTGACACAATCAAAGACGGTCACTCTATCAACCGTCTTTGAAATTTTCATTTTAATTACGTAAACGCCACCGCCCCACATACGAAGACGGTTTCGCGACAACCGACTTAGATTGCCTGTCGTAAAATGTGGTTTTTGTAGTAGTGATTAAAGATTGTTACCAGAAGATTTACAATACTCGCACACTCTTCTAATAATAGTACTACCATATGTGGGAAGTGCTGACGGATAGAAGAGATGGCACAGTATCAAACAGTAACGAAGCCTTGGCCAATATCCCATCACCTTTCTTCAACTTCACCCAACTCAAACAAAGATTTGCTAGCAAAGGTCTCACTTTGCACGATCTGGTTGTATTATCAGGTAATTAATATTCATAATATTAATTGCTGGTAGTAAATATATACCAATACAGAAATAGATGCAAGGAATTTTAAGATCATAATCAGCAATATGTAGTAAACATTAATTAATAATCAATCAAGTTATAAGATTGGTTTAATGTGGTAGTTGAAGAAAGAAGAGAGGGAAAGGTGGTAGATTTAAATCCCTCTCCCACTAACATTCTATTTCTAACAAAACTAACTATTAAGTATTTTCCTATACAAAACATTAATTAATTATCTTAACGTACAGTTTATGACAATTGTGTTTTTATATAATTTTCATATATATGTAGGGGCACACACAATTGGAGTAGGGCATTGCAACTTGTTCAGTAACAGGCTTTACAATTTCACCGGGAAAGGTGATCAAGACCCTTCTTTGAACACCACTTATGCTAAATTCTTGAAGACATAGTGCCAGAGCCTGAGTGACACAACCACAACGGTAGAAATGGATCCTGGAAGCTCTACCAATTTCGATAGTGACTATTATCCAAACCTTCTCCAGAATAAGGGCCAGTTCCAATCAGACGCAGCCCTTCTAACACAAGAGCAATCAGGAGATATATATAGCTAAAGAATTGGTTGATCAAAACAAGTTCTTCACAGAATTTGCACAGTCAATGAAGAGAATGGGAGCCATTGAGGTCCTCAGTGGCTCTGCTGGAGAAATACGGAACAAATGTTTCAGTTGTCAACTCATAAATAAACATGTGTCCTAATTAAGAGCTGTTTCGTGGTTTTAATTTCCTTTCAATTGTTTTTGAGTTGCTAATTATGATCAGTTATCAAAAACCTCTAAGCCCTCATGGAGAAACTTATTACTGTTATCATCAAATGCCAATAAACGTGTATTAAGTATCAAAGTTTGTTTTTTATGTATTAGTTTGACTTTCTCGTAGCTGTGATATATCTATTACTTTCTTCTTCTTTTTTTATCATATAATTAGTGTAAAATATTTACTTATTTTATTTATTGATGACTTATCATAAAGTTTCTCATCTTAATCATGTTCTATCCAAAACCTTACTTAATATATTCGAATCCAATTTTACAAAAATAATGGTATCTATTACATCCTTTGAAGTATTACTCTTGAAAAATTACTTAAGTAATCTTAAAAAGTATGAAATCATACTAAATAGTTAATTAAAAAAATTGATCCCTTAACTTTACTAAAAATATATTAACTTAGACTTTAAAATTTTAAATACTGAGAGCTTACTTGAATAGTTCTATTATTTTAGGAGAAAAGACAATATTTTGTTCACGAAATTAATTAGTAATTTATCCCAAGAGTTTTCATGAAATGGAAATCATATTGAGCCTTCAAACATGTGAATTAACACAAAATCTTGGTCTAGATTATTTTGGTTAAATTATTATAATAAATGAAATTGTATTTTGTACAATCTCATTATATATTTTTTTATGAGTAAAGAGAAATGAAAAAATGTACATGTGACAATTGATATCTAATGTAATTAAAAAGGTTAAAAAATGCTGTTATAAAAAGTATAATTTAAAAACATACTATATAAATAATATAATAATACAATATATTGTCAGATACCGCAATAATTTTATATGAATTATTTTATTGGCTATGCACCGTGACCCAACCCGTACATGAACGGTTTTGATCGGTTCGGTTCGATTTTGACCCAAATATATAAATGACCCAACCCAAACTGTTCGGATCGGTTCGGGTTCATAGGTGACCCGTACTCGCGAACACCCCTACTCTCCATGGAATACACAAGCTTCCCTCCACCAATCAAGTCCCATAGCTTAACGGAATTCCCACCAGTCGTCACAACCATCCTTCCGGACGGCAAGAACACAACATCCTCCACGAGCGCGTCGTGGTTCACCTGCACCAACGATTTCAAATCCCTAACCCTAGAATCCCAGAGCTTGACGACATGGTCATAGGAGCCTGTAACGAAGATTTCAGAATTCACAGGGGAGGAGTCTCCGCACCTGACGTAGTCCTTGTGGCCGAGGAACTCGGCGACTAGGGTCGCCTCGGCAACGTCCCAGAGCTTGACGAGGGTGTCGTCGCCGGCGGAGATGAGGTGGAGCTTGTCGAGACGGGAGAAGTGGACGAAGCGGACGGGGCGGGAGTGGGACTTGAGGCAGCGGAGGGCGGTGCGGGACTTGACGTCGAAGACCTGGACGAGGCCGGAGAGGTCGGAGGCGGCGAGGAGGCGGGCGTCGGAGCGGAAGGAGGCGCAGGTGACGGAGTCAAAGAAGGAGGAGATTGTTGCGGCGGGGGAGAGGGTTTCGAAGCTGAAGAGAGTGAGGGAGGTGGAGTGTGCGGCGGCGAAGAAGTGAGGGGGTGTCGGAGAGAACATGATGCAAGGAACGGAGATGAGATTGGGAATTTGTTGGATCTTGAAGGAGGACCAGTACTTGGATTCAGGGGTTTGCTTAGGGGTTATGGCTTTCGATTTCAGCTTCAGCTTCACCGGAAAATTCTTCTGAACTCTTGCTTCCTCCACTTATGCAACCTTGCGACGACCACACCTCCCTCACCGCAAGCCAAGGTTTAGGGTTTAAGAATGCTCTGTGTGCTATTTTAGTATCACTCTTATAGTCTTATGTTCCTCGCGTAGTCGATACATCAGTATTAAAATGTTTTTTTATTTTTGTCTTTTTTCCTTCCTAAATTTTATTGGTTTTTTTTATTCTTTAAAAACAAAAAGAAAAAAGTATTCTTGATTAGACATCCAATACACGGGGTTTTTTTTAGTGTTTCCACTTTGAATATTATTTTAAAAAATTACCGCAATTAAATAACCCCTAATTAATAGTGATATGATGAAATTTCAGAATTAGATAATGTGACATGAGACATTTACAATATATAATGGAAAATTGCTTGGCAATAGAGCTAGGCAAAAGGGGATTTACAACATGTGTTTTTTGATTGGGTATTGAACCCAGGTATGTATGCTGAACCATGACTAGGGATGGCAAAACGGGCCTGGCCCGACAGACCGACCCGTTTAACCCACAAAAAAAAATGTGGGGCGAGTTGAGATTTTGAGCCCACATTCATTAAACAGGGCGGGCCAAATGTGGGATAGGGTTGGGCCAGCCCACCGGGCCAATAACCCACAATAAAAAATAATAAAATATTTAATAGGTAATTAAATGAGTGACTTAAAGGGAGAGTAACTAAAAAGAAATGAATGATTTTGAATCCTTAATCCTAATACATTTTTATTTAGAACCTAATAATGAGCTATACTACATGTATAAATATGTTTTGATTGTCTGCATCATGGTGAAACAAATTTCTAAGAATTTGTTAAGACTTATGAGCTAATTGAAAACCATTGTTAGACATGTATTCCTTGTTTGCTTTTACTTCTATTAGGCATGTATTTTATATTAAAAATCATTGTTATAGGATTAAGTTAGTACATTATTAATTTTTAGTATAAATAATTACATTTGAATTTTTTTAATAATTATTTTACCTTTTTTTTAATTTTTTTATTTTTTAAGTGAGCTGGCCCGCTGGCCCACTAACCCACTTTAAAGTGGGGCAGGCTAGTATTTTCAGCCCACTTTGCAAAAGTGGACCAGCCCGGCCCACTTTTTTAGTGGGTTGGGCCAGCTCGGCCCGTTTTTGGGTGGATTGGCCCACTTTGTCATCCCTAACCATGATTATGTTTAACTTCACAATTGTGCATCCTTTTATTTTTAATGCAAGGGTTGTGTTCATGTTAAACCAAAATTGACCTGTTCTTATTTTTTCAGATGGTGATGTGAATAGTGTATGTAGTTTTTTTCTTCTTCTTTTTTTTTTTACACACGAGAAGCAATTTTTGCTTTCTTCAATCTATTATTTGCAGGTATTTTTTTGTAGTCTCTCAAAAAAATTATTCCATCCACCTCTTAGAAAGAAAAAAACTTAATCAAAATACTTAATAGCATGGCGATACATTTATACAAAACTTCTACCCCAAGCACACGCAATGGAGCCGTAGACAGTAAAGTAAAATCCAATCCACGAAATCATTTGATCTATTTCCGGTTGTGTAAGGGCAGTCACTGCAATCAGAAAACAAGAAAATTCCTAGCTTGGGGTCGGGAGTTATAAAGTCTAAATCCCTGGAGAGATAGTTCACTAAAAGACCGAGGGATAAGTAATTCGACTCATTCACATCCAGATCATCTTAATCCTCAATTTTTTTTTCCATTTTAGTCCCTAAAAAATTCCACATCTATGAACCAAAAACAGTATTAAAAAAATTGGAACTAAAAACAAAAATTCACCAAAGATGAAGGACAAAAAGATAATAAACCCAACGTCTTATGGAATGTTTTGTTTCTTTTCCTTATTCTAATTCTTTGCATCCTTCCCAATCGTTTTTGCAAAAATTGACCCTAATTTCTGTAATTTATATTTCAATGATGAATGACTAAATCACAGTTGATTTGATGCTTATTGGTTTCCAACCTCTTAATTTCATGGTCTAAGAAAAGTGGGGTGCTTTATCATGTTCCAGAATAGTTGATTGCCTTCCTTTCTTTTGGGATAACAAACTGACTCCCAATAAAAAGTGTGCAACAAAGTGCATTGCACTTTGAACGAGTTCCATATGGTGGCCACTATCTGCCCCCTCTTTCTTGTGCTATTTTGCTGCCATTATAGTCTGATTCTTTTGTATGAATTTTGTAGAACTTCGTTGGCAATGGTAATTTCATGAAGGAACTTAATACGAATACTCACCAACCTGAGTCAATTCTTGGCACAGTTACATTATATGCATCAAATCTGAAGCAACTGCATCTTTTAGCTGACTTGATGTGAAAGCATGCATCGCAGATTAAGCGATATAGTAGCTTTCTTAGCTATATCCAAGATTAAGCGAATAATCTTTCGTTGAGGCCTTTTTTTCTCTGTGGACCGGGAATACTTTTATAAACTTAAGAACTGCCTACTTTTATTTCAAACTTGAGACTTGAGAGACGATTGATCCAAATGTTATGAACATTTATATAAAGGAAAAATATATGTATATATTTATCTATGATACAATATATATACCAAACATTGGTATTCCCTCACTAAGTTATCAATCCCCTTGTTGAGGGGGAGAAGACACTAACATCTCTTCCACTTTATCCATGTCCCATGCCTTGTAAACCCAATCTCCACAAGCCATATCCGCTAATTGGCTAACATAAAATAATGTACTCTCTCAAGCTATTTGCATGCTGCTAATGAGAGTTTGCTTTTCTGCAACTGAAGAATATAGTACAAAATATGTATTCTGTAAACAATGACAGGTATACAAACAGAACATTCGGTTGGCAGGATATCAAGCGACGACAAAAAATCCCCAATGTGCAGTATTTATTCAAGTCATGAATTATATCATATATATGCTAATGAGCCACGATCAAGGTCAGGTTGTGGTCGACCCCGAGTAGGAGTTGGAGGCCTCTGAATATTGAGCTCCTACAATAAGCAAATGAGCACCAAAAAAGGAGAATTGCATCCAACAAATCCACTTCATTAATTGTTAAATACATTATAGAGAAGAAAGGTACTGCATAAAGGCTCACCTGCATCCATGTCTCATCCATACCACGCTCAGGAGATATTTCAGGAGACTGAAGGGGAGGTGGTTGATGACTTCCAGCCGTCATTGATGACCAGCAGCCCTTGGAGCCTCCATTGAAGACCAGCAGCCTCTGAAGCCTCCATTGATGACCAGCAGCTGTCCATCACCTACCATGCAGCCATCCTTGACAATTGTTTACCCCATTCACACCATAATGCATTCTATAAATAGAGGTGCAAACCTCAGTTGTAAACCATCAACGAAAAACATCAGAACACCAAGAGTGAATTCCTCCAAGTAGTGAGAATTCCTAGTGAGTGTGGTGTGGGTTTGAGAGTTTGTTTTTGTGTTTTGAGTTTGTAAATCTCTGTAATTCTATTCTTGTGAGTAATAGAAGTTGTTTTTCTCTCAAATTCCTGTTTACCAACGCCTAATTGATCCGTTGGCCTCAACAAGTGGTATCAGAGCCACGTTAGAGGTGTTGGTTGATGTTTTTCGTTGATCCGGGTTTTCTGAGTTTACCCAAAATTCAATTTTGATTGCACGGTTGGATTCGTCTCGTCGAACCGAGTCCAACGCAACAAACGGCGAGTTAAACGGAGTTCAAACGAGCCCAGAAATCGCAGTCAAAGTTTGGTCAACTCTGCCGGAAGTCACTGTTCATCGACGGAGAAGACGACCAGAGTTACTATTAATCGCCGGAGAAGATGATCGGAGTTACTGTTCATCGCCGGAGAAGATGACCATTTTTCTAAAATTGCAGTTAGACCCCTTATCTTTCTGAAATTACAGTTTGACCCCTTATCTTTCTGAAATTTCAGTTTGACCCCTGATCTTTCTGCAATTGCAATTTGGTCCCTAAAGTTTTGGGAAATTGCTATTTTGCCTCAATAGTGAAATATTGGCCGTGAAGTGTCAATTCCATCAT
>PYAF01003853.1:0-16025 GCA_007407185.1 Glycine tomentella
TTTTTGGCCTAGGGGCATTTTGGTAATTATGCCATTCAACTAGGGACATTTTGGTCATTTTTAAAAATGTCAAGGGCATTTTTGACATGTTATCTTAAGGGGTTTTCTAGTAATTTCCACTTCTTGGAAAGAGTGATATAGTTATTTTTTCTCTAAACATACTTGTATCACATTTTTATAATTTTGGGGATGTTACATAAATTGTGAAATAAAGCTTTTTGGGAGTTTTGCATAAGGCTACATGAGAAATTTAACAATATTAGTGGCAATATAGTAGATGCAGCACAACAATGAGAATCCACAATGTAGAAAACAGAAAGAAATTCTAACCATGTCCTTAATATGCATAATATTAAGGTAGTGTTCAGGTTTTCTATGACTTTGCATCATCAATAAGGCAAGTTCTTTTAGAACTGATTATCTGAGACAAACATAAAAGCATAACAGGTAACTACTATAATGTTTTCATACATATTGGTACCAAGTTATAACATACTACAAATTTTGGAAAACTTCTTTAAAAACTACATTTGTAGTAACATTCTGTTGTTTCCCTTGTTTGTCATGAATGAGTATTTTTAAACCAGCTCTACTGGTAACTCTTGAAAATGCAACGTACAGCTGCCCATGGCTAAAAACAAGATTCAGTAGATATAAACCAACAGTATGTAGATATTGCCCTTGCGACTTATTTATTGTCATAGCATATGAAACTATAATTGGGAATTGTCTTCTAATTAGCTTTAAAGGCCAAGGAGATTCTGATGGTGATAATGACATCCGTGGAATATACACCATATTACCAATGTTTTTACCAGAGATAATGCGGCCTTCAATAACATGATTAGCCATCCTTGAAACAATGAGTCGTGTACCATTGCACAATCCTTCCGTTTGATCCAGATTTCTAATCAACATAATAGGAGTGCCTATTTTTAATCTGATTGCATGATTTGGAATTCCATATGCTTTTAATGAGTGTAGAAACTCAGGTGTAACTGATTGGTAAGGCTGACTGTCCACAACATCTGTCATGTCAATGGAATCAGAGCTTAGATATTCTTTTTCGTCACCTGGAATAATGCTTAGAACATGATCATTTATTTTGTCCACAATCTCAATTGTTGAAGCTAGAATTGCCCTGCTACTCAGAAATGATTCATCTCGATATTTCTGCTGGAGATCAGGATATGTATGTGTGACAATTGAATCAATTGGATCAGTGAAATCTGTAATAAGTAAATCAGGTGGAATTTCTATGCCATAAAATCCATCACTACCCGTGCCTAGACTTCCATCACCAATAGCTAAAAGCCACTCAGAAAACTGGCTAATTTGCTGAGCATTTGTTGAATCCGAATTAAGATGCAAGCGCATATTCTTGGTCAGTTTTAATACGGTGCAGTATTCCCACAGGTATGAAGCATTAATGGTAGCACAAACAATATCTGATCTGCTACCTCTAGGTATTACTGGTAAAATTTGGCGAAAGTCACCTCCAAAAACGACAACTTTTCCACCAAATGGCAAAGTTCCTTCTAGAGATCTACACATTATGTCCTTCAGGGTTTTGTCCAATGCTTCAAAACAGAATTATGTGTCATTGGTGCCTCATCCCATATTATTAAATGTATTGCCTGTAACAAACCAGCCAACTCACTACCTTGATTGATATTACAAGTTGAGTGTTGTAGTATAGGAACAGGGATAGAGAACTTGGAATGCGCAGTTCTACCATTAGGCAACAATAATGAAGCTATACCACTTGAAGCAATATTAATACAATTTCTCCTTTGGAACGCAATGCAGAGGCCAAAGTTTTCCACATGAAAGTTTTTCCAGTACCTCCATGGCCATAGAGGAAGAAAGTTTCACCTTGCTGCCTAGTTATTGCACTCATGATGGTATCAAATATACTTTTCTGCTTATCTGACATGGAATTAAACAAAAAACAATGTTGAATGGAACATGTACTGCATAACAACAGTCAATCATTCTCCTAATTAATTAGGGTGTTAATATATAACCTGTTAGAGTGGAAACATAATTTTCAAAATCAGAATGCAATTGCTCCTTGTGATATAACTGTTCAGCATATATATATATATATATATATATATATATATATATATATATCTATTTCCATAATAGGTGTTTGAAACACCATTTGGAAAACGCATGGTAGGAAAATCCTTCAATGATTTTCGGTTGGATTGCAGTATTTGTTCAATCTCTAGCAATGCCAAGTTCTGTAACTCTTCTATTGGAAGCTGCAAGTCTAGAAAAAAAAAAGCATGCAACTCTGATATGTTTTGATTATGCAGCAATAAAATTAATTCATATGAAAACTGTATTATCATAAATTTATACCTGGTATGTTTGCAATCCTCCTTTGCTCATGTAGGATGCCATCAATTAAATAACTGAATGTTTCATTCCAGACATGGTCTGGTCTATCAATGCTATTTGATAAAAGCATTGTAACAAACAATTTTCTTAAGAAGTGGCCAGAACCCCAAAGGTATGCTTCTTTCAAGCCTCAATGTATTCCTTGTCATCATGCAAGAATCCCATTGCAAAGCATACTTCTCTAAAGGAAGGATAAAGCTGACCATCAATAGTCCGAATCTCTTCATAACTGGTTGGTCCTTTCACCACTCCCAACATCATTCTAAGATAACACAATTCTCCAGTACTTGGAGGGACCCAGTTAAGCCTTCCAATTGTGTATCCTCTCTTCCTGGGCTTCCAATGTCTATCCTTGGGGACATATGTAAAAGATTTAACGAATTGGATATAAGTTAAATGCTTGGCTTCGCTGTAAATGGTATTAACATGTAACCAAGATGTAAACATGGAGTCCTTAATGGTAGGCTTTGAGAGCAATGTATCCATGTCATCATCATCTTCAAAGATGACTGAATTTTCACCTGGTAAGTGAAAGTATAGTCGTTCAACAGCAGGGGATCTTTTATGTATATGGAATGAGAATATTCTCCACACTGCTTCACATGGAGAAATATATCTACCATCTACATAGTGTTTGACCTCATCGACACATTCCACTATTGATCCAAACTCATTTTGCACAGGAATCAGAGCAGCTGTTATACGATCATAGCCTTTATTGATGTATTTGAAAAGATACTTGATAGATGTCGATTGATTGCACCATTCTACATTGAGGTGAGCCTGATATTTTAACAACAGCTTTGCATTGTACGGCACTACGTATCTATTATCTAGTGGCACATGATTTTTTTCAATATATCTCCCATCATTACACCTTCTATATATAGGATACACATCTAGGTCAACAACTGGATCAGTTTGCCATTTTTTTGGAAAAAATCTAGAATACCTTCCATCCTTCATACAGGGAGATTTTGTGTTAGCCACATGGACCATGCATCATGTGATTCTTGACATATTCATAAAGTTCTGGTTGACCAGATGAATCTGGAATTTCAGCTGAGATGATTGTTTCAATATCTGAGGGAGATGGATACTTGCTGGAAGGATGCAAGAAAAGCAATATGTGAGCATGTGGCAATCCTCGCTTTTGGAATTCAATTGTGTAAATATCTGTAGACAAACAATTATTAATTTTAACAGCATAGAACATATAAATTTGCAATACAATTAACATGTGCAAAGCTTTCAAAATGTCTTACATGCTACAACATTGCCCAATACTTTGTTATGTTTCAAGTCAGCCATCAATTGATCAAGCTTAAGTTTAAAAATCCTGCTCACAATATCTGGCCGATCAGCCACAGTTAGATTTATTGGTGATACAACCCTTTGAATCTCAGGCCAATAAGGATTACAGGTCAATGTTAAGAACAAATCAGGAAACCCAACTTGGCTACATATGGCCATGCCATCAAAGTACAATTGATCCATATACTTGCGGCCACCAACAAAGGACGAAGGCAGAACAATACGCTTCCCATAATTCGAATGTCGCTGTTCTGAGGTTTGACAAGCAATCAATGTGCTATATTTATCACAACACAATTGCTTTTGATGAGTCCTTATAAACATCAATCGCTCTGATTCCATCATAGTGTAACCATCAACAATAAATTGCTGAAACAGTCTTCGGGACCTCAATAATGTTTGACTTTCATGTTTTCTAGACTGTAGCCTAAAGCACAGTAACTCTTTGATAGTTACTTTGTTTCTCTTTCTCTGATCTGAGTCTTGCATATCTCTGTGCTTGATATCGTTGCGGTAGCCATCTTCACCATAAGGAAATAGCAACGGATATTGCAATCCAAGATAACTTGGATGAAGCTCATTGATTCTTTGTAATCTACCACTTTGTTTTTCAACAATAATATCCCTGTTTATAGGTTCAGTTTCGTCTCCAACAATGACTGCAGTAACTTCTGAAACTGTTGGCAAATTGTATATCCTCCCATCTTTTTTCCTATCTGAAATTAACTGCAAGTTTATATTCTGTGTTTGACAACTATTATACTTATCTTTCACCATCCTGAAAGACTTAACGAATACATTGTGGGTATCAAACATGTCTTTCAATTTTGCTATAAGCTGTGAATCAAGCCATTTTTCCCATCTTAAAAACAGAGTAAACATTCAGATGTCAAGTTCAGATTTTGATTAAATATAACATATGAAAATTGAAGAATGTGTCACACACCACATGTAATTAACATTGACAGAACAGGACTAACCTTGCTGCCCCAATTCTGTTTTGAATTTCATTTTCAGTGTCATATATATACAGCTGAACAAACTTTGGACCTTTTCCAGGCATGGGTAGTAGGCTACTAATTAGATGGCATGATTGTCCATGAATCTTATATATTGGTGGGCCTTTTCCATTTAACAAAGATCTATCTATCTTGGCTCCAGGAGAGGTAAAAGCAAACATCATGTTATAAGATCTGATATTCTCTTGGTAATTTAGACTTTCTCTTGAATCTTTATCACATAATAGATGTTACAGCAGCCTTGGAGGATTTTTAAGAAAAGGAAGTTGTATCCTTCCACCCCAACAACATAGATTATATTTGGCTTTACTCAGATTCTTGGTTTTATTGGTACTTTCTGCACTCCACATAGCAGCTTCACAGTAGGGACATGTTTGAGCAGGATCTCCTAATTCAACATATCCTAATAATAAAATAACAATCAAAACATGGTACACAAATGTGATGCAAACATTTTAATTATTCATACACATGCAGACCTGTCCCAATAAGGTCAGAATAATCATCACTACAATCTAAAATTGCATCTTGTGATAGTTGAACCTTGGATTTATAATAAAGTAGGCTAAAGATTGAACAGTCATGAAATTAGTAGTTTATAATGCTTAAAGATGAGCAGTTCAGAGAAGCCTTTCCTCTCTCAGTTATGATTCCTCCATTTGCACTTCAAAATGGGACAAAACCCCAACCTGCCCAAAGAAGTTTGGGCCTTTCTCTGAGGCTGTAAGTTTTAGTTATTGAGTCACTATAATTTTGTAATTTTATATGCCAAATTAGTTTAACTAATTCATTCAATATTACTATCTGCATAATACACATCAGTGAACTTGTGAATTGAGTATAAATGAAATCTGCCTACAAAGTCAACATCTGATTATCATTAATCACATTCGTCCAAACCATTTGACAAAGAAAACCCTCAATTAAACACCAAAATTGAAACATGTTTAAGTTATGGATGCACTAATGTTAATATCACTGTTACCTCCAACTGTATCTTCAGTTTGAGTGGTGTTTTCATTCTGAACAGTTTGATCTATTTGGTTTGTTGAAGAGGCGACAACAAATTCATCAACTAAATTGCGCCTCACTACTGTATGCTAGCTTAAACATCTCTTTCTCTTGTTCTGAAAGTTATTTGATTGTGGCGGAGTATTATTGATGTTTCCATTTGTTACTCTATCCATCTGTTCTATGGGTAATGTTCCTGCAGAAGGTACAAAATATGTATTATTCAGGTCACACGGTTAGTGTTTTCCCTCAACAATGGAAGACAAAATTGGTTTGCATCACACAAATACAGATGTCAATAAATGCTTTCCTTGCATTATCTTCCTTCGATGTAATATTGCACCTTCAACATATAGACTGTTAAATATGTGTACAAAGTTAACATCTGGTTATCATTAATCACATTTGATTATCATTAATCACATTTGTCCAACTCGTTACCCTCAATTAAACACCAAAATTGAAACATGTTAAAGTTATGAATGCACTAATGTTACTATTAATGTTACCTCCAACTGTATCTTCAGTTCGAGTAGTGTTTTCATTTTGAACAGTTTGCTTTGTTTGGTCTGTTGAAGAGGCGAGAAGAAATTCATCAACTAAATTGCGCCTCACTACTGTCTGCTGGCTGAAACATCTCTTTCTCTTGTTCAAAAACTCATTGCATTGTGGCAGAGTATTATTGATATTTCCATTTGTTACCTTATCTATCTGTTCTATGGGTAATGTTTCTGCAAGATGTACAAATTATGTATTATTCAGGTTACACGGTTAGTGTTTTTCCTCAACAATGCTCAGAGAAAATTGGTTTGCATCACACAAATAATAAGATGTTTTTATCAATGGAGAAATTTAATACCTTTATTTTTGTTGTTATTTTTCATCGTTTCAGAAATTGTATCATTAACTTTTGATAAACGCTTTCCTTGCATTATGTTCCTTCGATGTAATCTTGCAGCTTCAACATATAATTTTCAGGTCAAATTGTATATCTTAACATAATCTATTTCACTGTCCACAGTCAAACTATAATGCCATAACTTTTAAATTACATGTAAGCAATGAGTACAACTATCCTGTTATTGAAAGTTGTTACAAAATCTAACAGGCACTATGACCATTATAGTTACCTGCACTCTGAGTCCCCACTCTGTTAATGGTTACAGGTGCATCATGCATAACTTTATCTGTATATTCAACCGTCTCCTCATAGATTGAATGTGGCTGATAATGGGATTCATTTCTTTGTTCATGGCCAATATTAATAGCCATGAATTGATTACCTCTGGTTTAAGAAGCACTTGTTGATAGCATGCTATTAACAGCTTTGAATCTTTTAATGGAGCTTGCATTGTTTCGTGGCTGTAATCCATGTGCACTGTGGTTGCTTTGACCACTGTTATGACCACATTTTCTCAAACTCTTCTCTCTTAATATGAGCCTCCGTTTTAATCTTTCTTGTTTAGTAGAAATCTTTACATTGCATGTGTCTCCTTCCATGATTAACTTTCAAAATAAAATTAGAAGTACTTGCAGCAGAACCATGAATCCTGATATCAGTGTGCTTAAGTTAGGATAGACAAGCCTTGCATTTGATGTAATAGTCAAGGAATGGGAGGTGTTGGACAATGCTGATGGATATAACCAATCCTGCTTAATTTTCGTATATGGTACCTGATTAGAAATCTTAGTTTTCAGTGGACCATGCTTGTTGCACATCACTATTACCTGTTTGTTACCTCATTCTGATTAATTTTGTTTAATTTGGATTCACATAATATTATAATAGTAAAATGGGTTGTTCCTTTATGACAATTTTAACAATAATGTATTGGCCAATTATATTCTCAGCCAAATAAGCACGTAGTACAAAGTCATGGCATTGGTCTACCTTAAATAACCAATCAAAATAAATCAACTTACATAGCAGCAGCCAACTGGAAGTCAATATCACTTGCTTGTCAATCATCAACAAATTTTGAGGGTTATGGGTCACGTATCATGATTGCTGGTTTAACTTGCACACAGCTTTATATTTCAGCCAATAAATTGAGGGATTGTAATGCACTGAATCATGATTGTAATGCACTGTAAGTTGTATTTCAAATTTAGTTTAACTAATTGAATATTGTCTTCAATTTTATAAGCAATGATTAATTTAAACATCTCAAGTTACTGTCAATTTTATAAGTAAGTTGTATTTCAAATTTAGTTTAACTAATTGAATATTGTCTTCAATTTAAACTTCTCAAGTTACTCTGAATTTTTCATAGCAGCAGCCAACCGGAAGTGAGTACCACTTGCTTGTCAATCATCAACAAATTTTAGGAGTTACGGGTTACGTATAACAAAACCATTCTGCTACCATCATAAAACTATAAATGTTTTTTAAAAAAATGTCAAGAAGTTTATTTTACTATTTTTTTTATTTTATATAATGAAAATAAAAAAATAAATAAGATATTTAATAAAAATAAATATTATTCATTATTTGAAATATAACTAAAAAACAATTATTCTTCCTGGTGATATAACTTGGACACAGCTTTATATTTCAGCCAATACATTGATGGATTGTAATGCACTGTAAGTTGTATTTCAAATTTAGTTTAATTAATTGAATATTGTCTTCAATTTTATAAGCAATGATTAATTTAAACCTCTCAAGTTACTGCCAATTTTATAAGCAACCAGTGATTTAGCAAAGTTGACTTGTATGGTATTTGTGTAAAATCAGATAGATCATTCAACAACAGTGGACATTCATAGAATGAGAGGTAAGAGGCTTTAATGTTGTTATGATTCACAGCTTAATTACTGGTTGGTAAAAGCAAGTTGGACATTCAATAACACTCTTCATTTTTCATCCTTAAATTTTATCTCATTACCATCTGGGTAACCACATCTTGCATGAATGCTTAGAAAAAATCCAGCAAATTAGTAAAGAACTAAAATAGTTAATTTTAATAATGTCTTATACATAATTGTCAAGTAGTTAAACCATAGGAAGAATACAAACTATTACAAAATATAAGATAAAGTCACAATTATAAGAACAAAACATGGACTGCATAATACAATATAGACTTGATAGAGTTAACACAAAAGGTGTCTTTAATACATGAACCAAAACACATGGTTGCTAGTCGGATCAGGAAACTCAATGATAAAATCCATATCTAGTTTGAAATTGTTGTCTCTTGCAAACGATTTCCATCCAGAGCTGATTTTAGCATATTTGCGTGAATGGTTGAACACAATTTTCAATGCCCTAGTTTGATTAAAAATCAGCTCTGTGAATGTTGTCTTAATTAAGAAATCATACATGTCTCTTGGAAGATGCTGCAGAATACATAATAGAATGTTAGAATTTCATATAAGCACACAAATCACTATAATATTAAAATGAAATAGTATGAACGTTAATAAAAGCTTACCAAGGCATTGGAAGTGACATTGGGTTTGGTCAAGAATAAGTGAAAGACAATGGCATTTGGGTTTGATTTGTAAAGAGAATGCCATTGTGGAAATGATTGTGGTAGAGAATTGCTTTTGAAAACAGTCATGAAACATAGAGAATTTCCATAGAAGGTTAACCAAATGTGATGATCTCCTTGAAGACCATAGCGTCGTCTAATTGCTGTCCATCCACCAACAATTAAAGGGTTTGCTAGGCATCGGTTGTAACTGATAAAATGATAATTTCCATGGCAATCTATCAAATGCCATATGTCACCCAAATTATTTTTAAATTGTGAAATAAAGCTTTTTGGGAGTTCTGCATAAGGCTACATGAGAAATTTAATAGTATTAGTGGCAATATAGTAGATGTAGCACAACAATGAGAATCCACAATGTAGAAAACAGAAAGAAATGCTAACCATGTCCTTAATATGCATAATATTAAGGCAGTCTTCAGGTTTTCTATGACTTTGCATCATCAGCAAGGCAAGTTCTTTTAGAATTTTAGTATTTGGCCTCATTTTGTCCTATATAAAATGGTCCACAAAGAATATGTGAACTATATGGTTAAATTTGACACAACAACATCCAAATAAAAAAGCATTCTTTCAAGTGTAAATAATAAACATCATGATAAGTCGTAATAACCACAAAAATTGACATCAAACAGGATGTGTTCCAGCCAGTAATCCTTCAAAGACCAAAAACAGAGATAGTTGAAAATGGTAAGCAGAATCCGTGAAGTTTGTGTAAGTGAAATGGTTATGAACCTTGAAACTAAAGATCTTTTTCAATAGTATCAGAACTTTAATTTGGAACAGTTTCTAAGCTAGAGATAAAAAATATTTCAGTTCTGTTTTGCCATGCATTTGAAACCCTAACTTTTATGGTAACAGCACATAGATATTTCATAGATTGGATGTAAAAACGGATATCATACCAGTAATAGATCGAAGTTGAATAATCTGTTTGTAGAATGAAGGCAATCTGCTGTAATTACTGACCTTACTTTTTCTAGTAGGATGGTTTGCCGTCAATCTCAATGAGCTAGCCTAACCACAGATGAAAAGTTGAAAGATATGTCCATTAGCTAATTGTGTGGTAACTGGTCTCAGGAGTATTAAAGGTTGATGAAGTAGACATATGTTCTTTGGGCCTGAGTTGAGTTGATATAATGTATTTTAACAGTATAATACAGGGCCCAGTTGTAAAATAAATAAGGATTCAATTATGAACAGAATGCTGATACCGTTTTGGCCTCACGATTAACTATATGTACATTATACCAAATACTGTTTAACCTGAGTTAAGTATGGATACATTTGATTCTGTTTTAAAAAGGTTTGATTTGTTTTATTTTTTCAAAAAATAATTTTTTGGATAATGTAATAATTTTGTTTAATTATTTATCATTTAAAGTTTTTATTTAATTTGGTCTTACTTTTATATACTGGCTGGGTTTCCTTTTTCAAAGGCAGATAAATTTTACAATTATACAACTTATAGAGTGTAAGACAAGGTTGGCTAAAATTGTGTTCAGTTTAAGGTAATAAGCATCATCAGTTTTGTTCCAATGCATGATCCTCATATTTCCCATATTTTTATTACCATTAAATGTATCCTAAAGTTGACTTTTTATGTGGGAGTCATTCTATTCAGAGGGTTGTTGTTTCATTGGCTTCCTTAATGGTATTTCTTATCTATATCTAGAATCATTAGTTTCAAAAATCCATATGCCTTATGGAGTTGGATTGCGTAATAAATTGGCAATGACCATTACACCCTAACCACTTTTTACTAACTCATCCTGTAGATTGGAATTGCACTGCTTAATGGTGTTCTTTTTTATTGCAGTACAATCTTTCCAAGTGCTGGTATGCTGTGCTGATTTATTTAAATATTCTAAAGTAATAATGGAGCAATATTAGGGAACCATGAAACAATTTGAATAGAGTTACAATCTCATGTTTGTGTGACTTTAATAAACAATTTCGTACAATCTCATGGTTTATGTGCAAACACTAAATTCTTCATAGCTGTATTCCTACATGAAAAATACTATAGTAGTATAGTTATAATTTGTGAAACTCATTGAAAATAATTATAAACCTCATTCTATGTTTTACAGACATGCCTTCGATTGGCTCAGCCTCTGTCAATTGCTACTGCTTAAATCAGGTGAGCTTAGGATATATATACTCTACTCATCAGTAAAATAAATTTTAGCAACAACTTGGGTTTGGGCTATTTTACTCTATTCATGAAATTTAATATATTAAAAGCATCTCAGTTGATTATAGTCCCCTGCTTCTAAACTAAAACATATTTAACAACATGGAAAGTTCTGCATGAATAAACACGGTACAAAAGTTTCTGATCTTTTTTTGCACTTGCTTATTGAGCCTTATGCATGAATAAACTAATTTGCATACATACTTAAGGAACAAAAAAACTAAAAGGATTGTTGTTTAATTGAAATGGCATAGGCATATAGCCTTAACAAAAAACTGCATAATCAAGTTAATGTACTTTGCATATAAGTCACCAACTATGACTTATCTATTTTAAATCTACACCAACTATGACTATCTATATAAGTCACATTGTTCTTGTGGCTACTCAACCATAGCATTGCCTGGTCTTATGTATGATATTACTAAACATATCTCTAGGATGACAGCTCCAAACAGCTATGAATTATTCTTGTGTACAACAAAGAAGGCACAAAGCAATGAAAGAATAATTCACAGCTGCTCTGCTGTAGAAGAGATCATACATTAACCCAAACTCAACTTCCATAACATGAGCAAACAAAGGCATAAAGGTTGGTTTATGCAGACATGGGTTTCACTGATGCAAAGGTCTTATGTAATCTGCATTTGGTTATGTTTATATGCTGTTATACAGGCTTTCCACTGCAATAGATTTCAATTTGAACACAGTCATCCAACAAACAAAGAAGAATATTAACCTAAGATGTCAAATTAGCATGTGTCATCACAAAAGGAAGTGACGACATTGATGGAAAGGGCATGTGGCATGATTTCCTGGTAAACTACATTTTTTTCTTCTATAGTAGCTGTTCAGGTTCCCCAGATATTTACACCAAATATATTGACAGCAGAAGTAGGATTAAAAATAAGAGTATATTTTCAATGGCAACAAAGCTGAATTCCCACATAAATTGTTGAGCAGATTAACTCAAATGCTTGTCAGGTCAGAAGGTAACAATAGAATTGCTTAAGGACATTTTCCAAAGTTTAATAGCAAAAATTTTATGCTTATCAGGTTACAAGGTAATAATATAATTGCTTGAAACCAAGAAACAAATAGGAACATCTGTTTCCTATTTAACTATTAAGAAATATACGACAGCTGTAGTAAATTGGAACAAATAACTGTTACTCAACTACAATTTATAAACTACAAATTAATATAGATAACATTTCTTTTATAAATAACCGTTACGGAGCACAGAAACATGTCACATGTTTGTAATAGCTGCATTGTGTACTTCATTAATCTCAATACAATGTCTACTTGATTAATGCCAATAAAACCTAACTGTCATCAAACAACACAAAATGCAATGCCAAATCAACAATTTGTTACTCAGTCTTGATATGTTTGGCCACCTTAGTAGAAGACAGTTCAATTTGTGACAAATCTTCAAATGCAGTGGTATCCAATTCAGAATCAGATGGTAGCAAAGTGCGCTTTGGGGGGGTCATGGACTCACCACTGGCTGAGAAAGTTTGCTGCACGAAAATACAACAAACATTGATTAATCATTGGTATTTTGAAATTTAGTTTGAAAACACAAACACCACAAAAACCAATGGTTGACACTATAACAACCTCATTGGTCTGCTGCGGCAAAGATATGGATAGATCAGCTTCATCCTTCAACATTATACAATCAGATCATATAGTAAGCAACAGATTGAAAAATCATAATATTGTTCATAACCCATATACAAAAGTTGTAACATAAATAAACTAACATTTTGCTGAATTATAGAAAGCTGTGACATAACACTGCTGACCACCATTTCATCTTCTGATAGTTGCAACATAGAATGACGTTTATTACCAGGCACAAATTTGAACCTAAAGGCCAATGTTTTCCTAGCATACGATCCAGAGCCTCTGGCACATCTCTTGCATCAAAATCTCCTTCCTACAATATAAAAATCTAATTGACATCACACAGGAGTCCACCAAATCAGTTATCGTATTGACGACATATATTATTGTGCAGATATACACTGTCTAATATCAATAACCTCAGCAATAATTTTCTTGATTATATCATCCGCACTCTCTTTAATTAATGAATATGAATCACGATCCCACAAGGTGAAAATGGCAGATTCAGATTGTTGAGTGACACGAACATCAATACGATACCTATGGTACAAATTGCTTAAATTAGAGAAATTCAATTAGAGAAAATGAGTTTTGTTCATAAATAATTTCTAACCAAGCCTACCTGGGCATAATGGTTGCACTTTGATTACCACACCCACCACAAATAACTGGCAACTCCAATGAATCAACCTTTTTGTTACACTTGGGACATGCGTCATAAACCCACCCATTCGCTATAAGCAACTTCTGGATAGTACCCACAGTGACAACCATGCATTCCTGTTTTAAAGTTAACAGAGGTGATGACAAAGATTGAATGCAGTTCCATAAAAAATCAAAATAAAAAAATCAGAAGGTTAACAAGACACCTTCTTAAGTTGGGAAATCTCAAATAAATTATGGACTTTTGCATTGTGCAGGAAACGATCTCCAATTGAATACTGAGAAGAACCCGAAATTTGGCTAGAGCTTTGTGTATAGGAAACCAGTATTGACTGGGTTGGATCCATCCTGTATAATTAATTTTAACATAACTCAAACTACAACATTGTTGTGGTAAGAAGTACATAACATGAGACATTGGATAATTACAAGCTCATCAATCGATCCTTGAAATCAATGATCTCCTGCATGTTGCTATTTACAAATATCTGAGAACCATACATCGAATTTTGGATTGAAATAGGATAAGGACCTGTATTCAAACGACAAAGTTAATCCACCAACTTTTTGCATAGTTATTCTATGTATACTACAACATAAGGTTATAGGCAACAAACCTCTAGTTTCTTTGATTTTTGCCATAGTGATCACTAACACCATAGGTCCAGTTTTATGTTTATCAAGACAGTCCTTAAGTTTGACAGCTTGTTCCTCCCACAAGGTATAATTTATATCAGTTCCACTGAAACACAATAACCACACAAAAGAATCACAAAATCAGATATGAAAACAGCTGCGGTTTCTTTTTAAAAACTGGTTGAGGCAGTAAAAAATACCATTCATCCTTCATAGTAAAAGAGACTTTCTTTGGCTTCCCATCAAGGTTCCAATGACCAATTTCGATTAACTCACCACTAACATCTTCAACCATACAGCATAATTAAGTACTTTCACAAACAAAAATACAAGAAAGAAGATTAGTAAACACTTACAACCCTATGTACCTATTAAATAGTCTGGAGTGGCAGAGCCATCTTGAATCGAATCAAACTTTGTGAATGAATACTTCGCAAGAGGCATTTCAGGCAAATCATGTGGTATAATTTTACTAGCTTTAAGCAGGTTAATTTTGAACGCATGGTTGGTTGCCTTGTACTGACCACTATTCTTTTCAACTTCAAAGTTTTGGATAAGGTAAATTTGCCCAATCTCAAAGGTCTCTTTCCCCATTCCCATATCAACATTTTTCATTTGAGCCAGTATTTTACCACCCTGATGAAGGAACATTTCAGGTCATAGTTTAAAACTTGGGTGACATCATAAACTAAAAGCAATACATAGTCACAAAACGCTTTTTCATTTGTAAATAACCATACCTCCTTGTCCATTAATATAAGCTCAACAGTATGCCTACTTGATCTGGGAATAGTCCACAAGTTTATAACCCGCACAACAATTTTCAATGTTCCTTTTCATCATTGATTTCAGATATCAAATTCAGTCTACGTAACACTATTGTTGAACAAACAACATGGTGTACTTACTACTAATAAATGTAATGTTATATAATAAGCTAAAATAAATGAGATGAATATAGTTTAAATAAATAAGTAGGATATGTTGATTACCACCCGCCATTGAGCTTATACTGAACCTTACTGGATCAATATATTTATATGAGCCTATTACACAACACAAAAACCATGAATATCAACAAAAACTGCTTTAACAACTAATGCAAAGTATAAAGACAATATTATGAACTGAAATATACATTGTATCAAAACCAACACAAAAACGATGACAGCAAAGAAGCAGAGAAGCGAAATTTGGTATCCGTTTATACAGGCAAATGGATAAGAATCCAGAAAAGAAACAAACACAGATCGAACATACATGCAAAAGGATAAGAACCAAGAAAAGAAAGAGAGCATATACATATCAATGTTGGGACAGTGACGAACACCCTGTATCAAAACCAACACAAAAACAATAAAGAGAAGCTCTGTCTGATGTACCGGAACAGAGTTAACATCTACCTTTGTTGAACCACAAATCAATGTTGGGACGGTGATGAATACTGATGTGTTGCAAACACATCTAGTTTTTAGTAGAGTTTAATGTTAAGTTTTAATTAAATATGTAAGAAATAGAATAGAATTAGGCTAGTTTAGTATTTTAATTACTTGGAACTAATTTCAATACCATTTGAGCATTTTGCAGGTAAAAAGGAGGAAACTCAAGCAAAAAGAGAAAACCAAGTTTGAAGTCCCACGC
>PYAF01003854.1:10258-24339 GCA_007407185.1 Glycine tomentella
TTTGGCTTTCTGGGCTGTTTCCCACGCCCCAGGCGTGGACTCCCACGCCTCAGGCGTGGAACTTCAGAAACTCATAAATTAGTTTATTTCATCTTTTTCTCAAGCCTTTCTCTTAGGGATTCACAAGTATCACTATAAACCTTTATCCTAGGCTTAATCTAAGCTTAATTACATGCTTAAAAATACCAGGCATTACAACAAGCAACGGCGGCCCGTGGTTGTCTCTGATGGCTGTGGGTGGTGGAGGAGGGTGGTGGGGGAGCTTAGGGCTGTTTGGAGGAGTAGGAACCTCCATTTCATGACTTGGAAGCTTAAATACGTACTCAGCACCACCTCCACTCGCCCAAGCGAGCAAAAATGCCTGCAAAACTTGCCTGGGCGAGCTGACCCTATTTTAGAATTTTCTACCTCAGTGAAAAATTAATTTCTCATGTTACAAACGATATTTTAACAATCCCAACGGTAAAAAGTTATATATATATGGGTTAGGAATCTAGATTTAAAATTTGAAGAAGATCTAACGGTTAACCAATCTATAATGATGATTTTACTAAAATAGGTTTTCGGGTCAAACTCGGAATCACACAATTCAACGCAGCTCAAACAAACTCTGCATAACTTGACACCTACACCAAGCAATTGCGCATGGAGAATCCACATAATATTTCAACCAATTATAAACTAATCAAATAGTCAAATAACATAAGAAATACATCGAACATCTATTTTCAGTTATTGAAATTTTAGGACGTTACAGTGATAATATTTAACTAATAGAATTAACAATTTTAACATTTATACAAAAAATTTATTTTAGAAAGAAATAAAGTGTTGTATTAGCATGGGAAAACATAAACAAAATTAAGACAGATAAAGACAACAAATTCAAAAATCATGAGTGATTTAATTTAATAATTTAATAAACTATGTGAGCTAGAAATTAATTTATTTTTTATTTATAATTATTTTATAGATAATAATAAATTCAATTATATGGTATGGTTGAATCGGGTTGGGTCGGGTTCACAAAAATAAAACTCATTACCCAACCCGTTTATGATCGGATCTTAGTTAGATTGGATCGAATTCAACTTAAACATTTAAAAAAACTCAATCCAATAAAATTTGATCAGATTAAATAACAGATAGACTCAAACCTATAAACATCCACAAAAATGATTAATTTGTAACACTTTTAAAATTATCTTTGTCTTGTGTCCATTGGGTCTTTAGTGAGGCCTTCGACCTTCTTCACAAGGGCTAGCCCACGATCTAGAGCCCATAGTTAGAATTTAGAACTTAGAAGGAGTCTAAAATAATGTATAATTATGTGATAAAGATTATAATTTTTTTTTTATCTTTAATTATCCTTGATTATAAAATATGATTAACTAATTCATGCATATTTTAAAAAAATGATTAGTTTAGTTATTACTATTAAATATATTTGTAATTATTATAATATTTTTTAAAATTGAGTACAAATATAACAAAATCTAAAGTTACTTACAATCTTAACTGTTGATTTATTTTCTAATTGATGATTATTATTATTATATTTTTAGAGAGCACGGAGTTTTTATTTTTGAGAGGAACACTCTTCTAGGAGTTATATCCTAAATATTTATTAAAAAATTAAAGTTATATATGGACATGAAGCTTATTTAAATAAATTTATTATAATATACTTATAAAGACTGGAAAATGAATTAAATCAAGGATTTATAATAAATAAAATTTTTCTATAAGTTAAAATTAACTTATTTATTTCAATTTTTAGGAGTTATATCATTCAATATTATTTTATAAATCGAGGTACATAAGTTCATTTTAATTTTATAAAAAATAGTTAATCTATTTTATATTCTTAGTTTATTTTATTTTATTTTTATATTTTATATAAGTATTTATTGAGAAATTTGTTCAAACTAAAAATTATTGAACATTGTAAAACTTTCTTTTTAAATGAAGGAGTTTTTAACATTATTTTATTTATAATATATTTAATAAAAAATACTTTTAAAACTTTCATTTTTCAACAGATATTCTTTCCAAAAGATAATATTTTTCACCAAATAAACTTATCTAAGTAATTTAGTACTAGTATTTTTTTTTATTTTTAAAATAATGACTTGTAGCATTGCGAACCACACTCTCATTGTGTGGTGGAAGCTCATGCCATATATCATATGTAAAGCTACAAGAGCAAACATTGAACTAATCACACTTGGACAAACCACCAATGTCCTTCTCAAGACCAAGTCCAAGACCCTCTAGCACATTTTTTTGTCATTCTTGCCAATCCTCAGGCTACAGGTCCTGAAGCTCTTGGCAACACCATAGCCAAAGGGTCATTAGAGTACAAGAAAAAAAATCATTTTCAAACTCTAAATCATAGAACTATTGGAGTATTTACTTGTGTTTTTATTTTCTATTTTTACCTTTTAATTACAAAATTGTCACCTTGTTTTCAATATGTTCCCTATTTTTAAAATTTTCCGCAAAAGTTCCAAAATTTGTTGCAAACTCTTCTTCATTGGTCACTAATTATGAATTAACATATGTCCTAAAATCAAGCATGCCAAGGATCAGACAACAACAGGGTGGCATCAACCATTAATAATGTGTCATTTGGGATGTCTAACACATTGCTTTATTTCAAGCCCATTTCTTCAACCAATCCCAACTTCTTCAACTATATATATTGGCACTCCAACAGGCAATATCATGGTATAGCAACTGGGATGTTGCCATTCAATAGGAGTATATATGATGTAACAGATACATAGTATTTATAACAGTGGCACCGAAAAATTAGGATTTATTTTGCATTTAAAATATACAACAATAATAAATAAAGAAAAATAAATTTGGGTATCTAGATGTGCATTCTTGAAGTAACAAATTTTTTCTTCAATAGTGTAAAGACTATACGTATATCCACACCGAGACTAATATACTAATATATGCTATCACTCTTTGATGAGTGGAATTCTAAAGAGAAAACTTTTTTTTTCTACTTTTCATGTCTAAAGACTAGGCTTGAACTTTTCTATTTTGTATTTGGTACACTTTACTCTCATCTAGATGCTTCTATTTATAATGTTAAAGAGTTATGGATTTGGGCATTTTTTCAAAAAGGATAAGATTTTATTTAAAATAATTTCATATATCTTTGTCTTTATATTTGAAAATAAAAACTATCTCATTTTTTTTTATCTTAAGAAGCTTCTTAATATAAGATAAAGACAATTTTCAAATAATCACATGACTAATTACGATAAATAATCACATTATCTAATCTTGATTTGTAGTAATAAAATCTTATTCTTATTTTATGGACAACTTTCATATTTATAAAATAATAATCTTTGTTTATATTAATTATATTCTTGGTGCTAGCCTAAAATATAATAATATTTCACTAAGATATTTATTTGATTAAATTAAATTTTCTAATTTAATTATCAAATAAATTACTTTCTTTTGTAAAAATTGGAACACTCATTTGTGTATGACCCAATAGGTTCAATATTAAACTTGTAGTAATTAATCATAATTAATTTACTAATTAAGATAGGTGTCTAACAACACTCCTTAACGTCCATATAGCGTGAAGTAAAATCTTTTACATTCAATAATCAATAGAAGAATAATGTAGTATTTTATTCATCATTTACAACTCAAGGTTAACTTTAAAGTATAATATTATTGTCAAACTCTAATAAGTTAACACATTATATTTAATCAATGGACTTAAGAAAATATTTTCTTTTTCATTCAATTATCCCAACCAAGGTCTTAATTATATCATAGAGTTCAAACTCATTACTTAAGGTTGATGGATTCCTTCTTGATTAATCATCAATTCTACAAGTATTTAATCATATCTAATATTCATTCAACTATTGCCCTAAGACATTAGGTGTTCGAAATTAAAATATAACAAATAACTTGTTAATTACTATGATAATCTCATGTCAAAGAAAATTATTATATTTTTTCTTGAGAACTTCCTATTTATCAAAGTGATATTAACTATCACTACTAAAAAAAAAAGCTTTTAACATCGTCAATATAACATCGATTTTTGAAAACCGATGTTAAAAAGAACGTGGTGGCATTTTTGTAAATAAAATGTCATTGTTAACATCGATTTTTTTAAAATCGATGTTAACGGAAGGATTTTAATATCGGTTATTTTGGAAAACCGATGTTGATTAAGTACTCACAACATAGAAAACATCGGTTTTTAAAAAACCGATGTTGTAAGTATCTAGACAACATCAATTTTTTAAGAAATCGATGTTGAGGTTTTTAAAAAATCAGCCATGATAGTGTTTAATTTTCGTTTCGCTTCACTTCTTCCCAACCAAATAATTTTCATTTGCGTTTAATTTTCTCTCTCTACATGAGACCCTCTGTTTCTTTTTCTTTCTCCACCCAACACCATCCACCGTCACACCAACAAACCATCACGTCGCAAGCTAAACACTCCAGCACAAACCACCACCACCACCACCAAAGAGCACGAAAGTCGTGGCGGAGCACTAGGCTTCATCGATGAGGCTTTGAGGATGAGATCTAGTATCGTGGCCAGATCTCGTATGCATCGTCATTGTGCACAGTGGTCTCTCCTCCATCCACCGCGGTCGTGGTATGCCTTCTTCATCTCACACTGTTCTTTCCACTGCAAATCTCGTCTGCACCGTCGTCGTGTGCGATGCTGCCCGCATCTTCGTCGCCGCCGTGAATGATGAAGCAAGGTGTCTCCCTCTTGTTACTCATCTCCATTGTACGGCTAGGGTTTTGAAATCCCTTTATCTTCTATTTTTGTCTTGCTTATTTTATTATTGTTTTTATTTGATGTAATTAATTGTGAATATTAGCTTGAGAGATAACGGATTGAACTAGTTTAGTAAGAATCCCATTTGATACTCTTCTGGTAAGCATCCATTTTGTTTTATTTTTATTTTAGATATGGTGTAGTGAAATATTATGGCAAAAGAAGTACATTGTTACGATTGAGTTTACTTTATGGTGTATGGGAATAATTTGTCTCTTTGATCGGATTAATTTCTCTTGGGATTGAATTTTTTTTTATGGAACAGTTTCTTACCATTTTTAATTTTGTTTCTGTTAGTATGCTCTAATTTCCGCATTTCTGATTTGATTTGATGGCACTTGCAGGCTCCAAAGAAGGACAAGGCTCCCCCACCTTCATCCAAGCCCGCCAAGAATGGCAGTGGCAAGCAGAAGAAGAAGGTTCTTGTTTCTAGTTCAAGTTCTAATTTTTATTCCAATTCATTATCTTTTTGCTAATTGGGTAATGCTAGATATGCGTGATGTCAAGGTTGGATTTGTGTTGTAACAGAAGTGGAGCAAGGGTAAGCAAAAGGAGAAGGTGAATAACACGGTGCTCTTCGATCAGGGTACCTATGACAAGCTTCTCTGGGGATTACAAAAGCTTTAATGTGGGTGAGCTTATAAAAAATGATGTTTTGGTTAGTATATTTTGAGTAAAAGAAGTTTTAAAACAATTCGATGGATTCAATTTCTGAAGATTTGGAGTAGAAAATGAGAGTTTAGAAATTAAGGTGTGTTTAATGAGTATGTTTATTGATCTGAAATCCTCTGTATAATGATTTTTAATTGCTGTGTGAATTCTTCACTTCATTTGAGGGAGATAATCAAGCACAAATTAATAATTACACAGCCATGTTATCCTTAAGGTTATGTTATGTAATTAGTACATAATTACTCCTTTGAGGAAGAAGTTGGTGGTGGCATGTTCAGTGAACATAATAGCCCCATAATTGTGTTGCAAAAACCAGAAATCTTGTTTTCACCAAAGTCCATTGAGGAGCTTGATGTGGCTGCAATAAAGTTGCAGAAGGTTTACAAGAGCTACAGGACCAGAAGACATATGGTAGATTGTGTTGTTGTTTGTGAGGAGCTATGGTTTGTTCAATATCCATGTTTATGATCTTTTTTAAGTGCCCAAGGGATTGTGTTGAATTTACTAATTTTTATACACAGTCACTAAAAGATAGTAATAATCTTATCATATCTAACTATTTCTAATTAGATTACACTTTTACCATTTAGAGTATTTATTGCGAAAATAATTATATTTTTCAATGGATTGTCTTATTAAACAAAATCTACATGAACTATAATTTTTATTATAAAATCATCAAGGTTTACAATTAATTGGTCTGTCCCTGATTAGTGCTTAATTATTTTTTCTTGAACGAGTGTTTTCTTTGAAACCTTAATTACAGGTGGAAGAAGGCCTTAGAGATTGCTGTTGTTAGTCATTGTTCCACGTCAAATTTTGACTCTGGTAAATCAGAAACAACTCTTTCAAAATGGGCAAGAGCTAGGACCATGGCTGCTAAGGTACCCTTTTCGTGTGGGAAGCTAGAATCTTTGAATAAAGTGTTGCGTTTGCTTTAATAATATTTTAACCATTAGTTTCCAATTAGGTCATGTATGATCAAGCCAAGTCTTATGCCATTATCTCTCACTGAAAACTGTTTAAGCTTAAAAGAAGCTATGGGTAAAAGAATACTTGGGTTTTGAGCTTGGAAAGACTTTTGTGTAAACACTAAACAATACTTGGGTTGTTGTTACTTAGAGAAACAAGTCATAGAATTTGTGTTGAGCCTAAAGAGACTTGGTGTTAAAGAAAACTTGTAACAGTCTTACCTATTATTGAAAATCGTAGTGATATGCATATGCTATTCGTATAGGATATGCTATTCTCTTTATTTTATCTATTTTAAAGTTGTTTTAACACTTAAGATAAAAATTAAGATCCTTCTTCTCTTTTTCATTTTTTCTTTGATTTTAGCTTTCTTTATGACTATATATCAGTATATAGCTAAACTCCCTATTATTGGGATTAAATTTAGGTAAATTGGCTATCATGTTAGTTCTCGTGTCCTGATTGTAGCCTAAGAAATTGAAAACTAACTAATTAATCATCTAAAAAGGTGGTTTTCTTCCACCTTTCCTGGTCCAAGGCTAATTTGGCAGCGTAATGAAGTTGTCACATGCCAAATTGAGAGGCTATATATGTTGTGAACCAAACTAGGTAAAAAAAAAAGTATAACATTTGTCCTTTTTTAGCAACATAAGACTAACTGGCTATATAGTTCATGAACAACAAACAATATTGTCATGGCTTGTTGCAAAAATGTGTGGTTCTTATTAGTTTTTAGTGTCCTAATTTTAACATAAGAAATTCTAAGTTAATTAACCTATTTATATATATAATTATTATATAAAAAAATATCTAATTATTATATAAATAACAATTTAAGTTGTAGAGAGATATTTTAAAATTACAAAGTCAATAAATAATAAATGTTTATAACATTATACATGTAGCAAACGTGAATGTCTCACAATATAATGAATCACCATGCTTTAGTGGAAGGGAATTTTATAATTAAAACCAATAGTTTTATTGGTAATTGTACAAAGGCTTCCTTGGCATGACATGATAAAGCTAAGCCGATTTTGATGTAATACAATTTAAAATGGAAAATAAACTATTTGACTAATATTCTAATGATATGAGGTGGCCTTTTGGAACCCACTCATGTTGGTTGCTTTAATTTTTTTTTTATGATAGGTCGTGCCAGTGTTATTACTTATGCCCAAGTGAAAGCATCATTTTGCCTTAGTCAGCCAATTGAATTAATGGTTATAGTGAGAGTGGTGCTAGCCAAGTGAGAGTGTTATTACTCTATATTTTTTTTTTTATTTTGACATTTATGTTTTGGTCCTAATAGTGGTCTTAGGCCTTTTGGAGTGTCCCTGCTAGTTTCTAGGTTTGATGATAACAGGCCACAATTATTTCAAGTGTGTTTATATTCTTTTTTGATGTAACTCTTGACATGGTTGCTTTAAACCTTGGTCAATTTTATCTTTAAAGATTCATTCCTTATCTTAATTTTCTTTTTGTTGAGTATATTATATTTATTATGTTCTCATCTTCCACACATATTGAAGTTGTATACATTGGGATTATGGGGTTAGAATATCAGGCTGGGAGTAATAAAGAAAACAATAGGGTTTTTTTTTTTTTTTTACAAAATGACATTCTAAATTGGTTATTTAACAAACAATGTAAAATGTGAACATACAACATCGGTTTCTTCCAAAAACCAATATAGAAAAGGAACTTTCTACATCGGTTTTTGGAAGAACCGATGTAGAATTACTAACAACAACATCGATTTTTACGGAAAACCGATGCTGAATTTGCATAATTTACTAACAAAAACATTGGTTTTTATAAAAACCGATGTTGTTATGTAAATTTAACATCGATTTTTCGTAAAAATCGATGTTAAATTTGCATAGTTTACATTTTTTTCGTTAATTTCTTATTATTCAACATCGATTTTCTTAGAAAATCGATGTTGTGTAGTTATGTTAACATCGGTTTTCAAAAATCGATATTAACGTTGATACTTTCAACATCGATTAAAAATCGATATTGAATGTCCAAAATAACTGATGTGGAAAGTGATTTTTCTAGTAGTGTATTAGGAATTATCAATTGAGTTAGTTATATGATGACATCCACATATACATAATCTATATATGCAATTTAATAAATGAGATATATTAATCCTTGTCCAATAAAGATCATTAGATATATATTGATCTATTTGGATTATTGATGTCCTATTCACAATAATTCTATGATAAAAAATAATTTAGATTAAAATTATAAAGGGCTTATTTTTCATTGTCATAATATTTATCATAATAACAAGTCTCTAATTTTAATCAAAGACTTGTCATATTAATAATTTAATAAAACAATAAATATGATAATAAAATAAAAACAATTCTTTACTAAAATTGATAATTGATGTTGTTTTTGTTGCTCTTTCATTTGTTGTTCTAAGTCTTTCATTTTCTTGTGAGATTTGTCCACCATCCATTCTAGAGCAATGGTTTGAGTTGACATACAAGATGCTCACTTCACTTGTGTTAGTGATTCCACACCAAGCCTATTATGGGAGGACATGTCTCCAGCTCCATAAAGACGTCTTGGAGACTTGCCTCTAGCAACATCAACCCACAATTTAACTCTTGATGCAGGGTTTGGCTTGCGTCCCATCAATAGAGCCTTGCAATTTCTTCTGAAAGTCTCCCTAATTAAATGAAGAAGAAAATCAATTCATCACAGTTGCTTTTTTTACTGAAAAATTAAATAATTTATATATAACATGTTAACTTACATAGGTTTTCTCATCTCTTATCCACCCAGGTGTTGTCCTTTTTCTATATGTCTCCTTTAACACCTCATCAATGTGAGGAAGTCAGCCAAACCTATGTGACTTTAAAATACTTAGATATATAAGTATGTCATATAAAAATCATAAAAACTCACTTATTACACTACTAAAATGCACCAGCACACACACACACACACACACTTAATGCACTAGTTTAGCACACAAAATGCACCAAACTTAATGGTTTAGCACACTTAGGTATATTACTCAAATTTCCATAATGCCATTTGAGAAAATTATTGATAATCAAACTAAGCAAGAAAAACGGGGGGAAATCAAAATGAAACAGAAAAAACATTGAGGGATCAGAACAATTATTGAAAGGGCAGTGATAATATGGAACCTCCTGAATTGGTCCATTTCAATCTTTAATGCTTCTTTAAATTATGTTATTGCAACAGCACAAACCATAAGAGGAACAACCCATGATTCTCCTTGGACCCCAACAATAAGTTTATCATCAAATTGTTAAACTCAATTACCTCAACTCAATTACGCCAATATTTAGTTGGTTGTTGCAGGCTTTTACAGATCAACATATGCTTTCATGAACCTATTGCTAGTAGCATTGAAAATTGTGGCCAAGTACTGCCCAGGAAGGCTATGCAAAACATTTATCATAAACCTATTGCCAAGTACTTTGTAGTGAAACAGTCCAGCTTTGATATTTAAAAGACTCTAAAGTATTTCTTTGAAACAACTAATCATATTAGGATTTCATAACCAAAAGAAGAATTTTTACTAACCAATGTTCAGCAATTCCAGGAAAAGCAGAAGCAAGATAGACTAGGATTGCATGGCTGCCAAAAGAAAAGAGGTTTATTAGGAACGTATAAAATCAAGAAGTAAAACATTCCTAACAACACATTATAGGATTTACAGAAACTTTAAAGGTATACAGGATTTACAGAGATTAAAAAGTACAAGAAACATAAAAGATGTGATCTACAAACAAATTAAAACATCATACATTCATTCTACACAGACTAATATCTTCACTAGGAGGTAGTTTAATACACTCCCTCAAGTTCCCACTACCCAATGTGGCATCAATGAGTTTTTTACGTTGGGCACCCTACATTTCATAATCAAAATGCATATAAGGCTAAATTGATTGGTATAAACATAAAGAAAACAAAATAAGGAAATGAGAGAAAGAATTATCACGTCATCATGTATTGGAAAAAAAGTCCTTTCGCTTAACACAACCAAAAATGCTAAGTAAACTATGATAAAATATTTACTAGCTAACCTCATGATAGTGGCAATCAACAAGTTGAGATATAGTTTTGCATTGTCAACTTTCAATTCCTGATAATATGAATCACAAATCAGTAGGAAAAGCTAAATAAGAAAATGACTATGTTTGGTTTGAATTTGTTTTTATGAAGTTAAAAATCTGCCTCGAGTACTTGATACAAGCAAACTAAACCCACTCTTGAAATAGAGCCTATAAGGTCTCATTAGTAGGTTGCCAATGAGCTTGTAATGTCAAGCTTATCTTCAATGGATTAGCTTGCTATTTATATATAGCTGAAAGTTTGGACTTAATAAACATGCTCAAGTTTTACTAGTTCTTTAGTATGCTGCATGTGAATAAGGTGGACAATAGGACATGGCTTTGTCTTTCATAACTGCAGCTATGCAAGGAGATGTTCAGGTGGGTTGGATGGTTAACAAAAACTAGCATTCTAACAACTAACATTTGCCGATAAAAAAAGGTGATGTTCAAGTGTTCAACTTTGCTTACATCACATGACAACCCACAAGGACGGTTTTTACAATGAACCTCGAGATGAAACCTGGAAATCCATTGTATTTCACGTAGACTCAAGAAAATTTTCACCCTTTATTGGGTTGTCATTGCTTTCATCAAGTCAAAGTCAAGAGTTGGAACCATGGTCCAGAGAATTCTCCACCTGGCCTTATAACCAGGAGGGGGAGGGGGATTTTCTGGTACAATTGCGCATGAAGATAAAATATAAATTAAGATAGAAATTTGACTATTTGAATCCTTGTATATTATACCAAATTTCAGTGACTACAACCCATAAAATGAAATTCCATTAATTTGTACAATAAATTTGTACTACGAAAAGATAATAAGAAGAGAAATACATGAAATAAGACCAGTGATTTATCACACAGTAACCTTAAGACGTGATTAATCATATAAGCAGTAAAGGGACTTGTCAGTGATTAACATGATGGAAGATAAGAACTTGAATCTAATTAATTAAACGATATAAATTCTTATCTGATTCGAGATTTGAGACATTATACCTTGAGAGAGGTGAACGACCAGGACAAAATTGAACCTCAAGCATACTTAATTAATTGCGTCTTGTTGAAAAAACATTCGTAAAGAAACTTTTTCCTTTCCATACCTAAGAATAAAACATGTATCAAATCAGACTAGCACATAGTAGATTATCGTAAAATTTGCATTCAAAATACCTGTAACATTTTCATTCCATTTCCTGAAAAACCTCCATGCTTCTGTTTCTCCCTTTTCTCCTTATTTTTGGTTTTTGACCATGACCTTAAGAACCTTGGATTCAGTAGTTTCAAATTGCCAAAGCAAGTTGGCTTTTCCCTAAACTCCGGCTTTTCCTTGTTGGAAGGGGTTATCTGCAAAAGGATAACAAGGAAACGGCAGTGCAATATAACTAATTCATCCCCACCCATGGGTCAAAAACCAAGCGTTAATAAAATACTATAAATGTTACCAATATTTTTTTTATTTGTAGGAATCAAAAATAATGTGAAGGAGTTACAATAATTCACTCGTTATATTCAATTAAAATTGAATTAAAATTCTTGTTAAAATGTCATTAATATATGCTGTACAATAATGCTAGAAACTCTTTATGTAACATTATGTGGGTTTCACATCTAAGTCAAAAAATATAATCATGAGAAATTAAAATTTTTAAAATATCATATAAAAGTGTTATATAAGAATAAAGTATTATTCATATTCCTCTATTTTATAATACATTTTTTAACACACACTTTAATATTAACTAAAATTTGTTAAAAATTATATATTTTTATAAGTCTCACTTCTTATTTAATGAGTCATGCACTTTAATTTTTGAAAATATTTTAACTCATTAGTAATATGCATGTTAAAAAGAGTGAAACAAAAACACTAAAAAAAAGTACGTGTTTGACACTCCTCTTAACATAAATAATAATAATAATAATAATAAAAAAAGATACATACTATATACCTCTTCATACATTTTAGAAGATCATATGTATAAAACATATTTATATACAATGTCAACGATGTAGCTACATACCTGGGTTGGAGGCTGGAGATTGTTGTTTGCAACCCACTTGAAGAATGAGGGCGTTGATGATGCTCCTCTTGCAGACTCACGTAGGAGATGCGAGTACATAAGCAACCCTTCTCTTCTACCATATGATCCCTTGCTACCAGAGCCGTGAACTACCTCTTGTCTAATTGTGTGATGAATATGATAATGAAGGTGATGATGCTGAATTGATGAGCTCTTCTTTCTAGGCTTCTCAACATATACCTTCACTAGCACCACTTTATCATTGCGGTAGGTTACCTATGTAAATCATAAAGAATTATAAGATTGACTTAGTAATAATTAAGAGAAGAAAGGAGAAAAAAAAGTAGTGGATTCAATTTTTCCACTAACAATTAAAATTAGATACATATATCATATGGTGAGAAAATAAAGTCACATGTCAAGCATATATATAATATATATATATATATATATATATATATATATATATATATATATCACAACACAAAGGCACTAACACAACATGAACAACTGATTTACCTGTTTCGTTGGCATCTTAGGATATTATGAAGGAAGTTATGTTCAGTTTTGCTAGCAACACCTACCTTGATGGCATCATGCATGCAGGCCTTGGAGATGTTAATGCAGAAGTTGTGGGAAGAGAGAAAAGAAAGCAAATGGATCTAAATATGTTTAATGTGTATCTTTGGGTGGATTGAAAGTATGAAACTGTAGTTGACGTAATTATCAATTTATGGTCATCACCAATGTTGGGGCCCAATTGTGGTGCGGCGACCACATCATCAGCTTAAACCTGGGATTGATCTTGCTTTGTCCCTTGCTGTGTTTTCCCTTAACAGAATTTAGTTGATATTTAGATTCACCTACCCATTGATTTTTTTTTTTTTTTATATTCATAGAAATCAAACTTAAATATTAAAGATTTTGAATAACTCAGCTTACACTGTTCATCGAATTAAGTTTGACTCTTTTAGTACTCACATGCAACTATATATTTTCGCATCATGAATATGTATATATAAAAAAGGAATTGCATTTTTATAGGAAAAAAAATGGTGTATTTACAAACAACTATCATGAATACTCAATTTCTCATTAGCTATCTTCAACGAAGGCATTTTGACAATTTTACTTGAACGAAAGTGTTTTAAGAATTTTTCTTCAGCAACAAGTGTTTTAAGATTTTTTAAAACTCTTATCCATATTTAAATTGAATTTCAACATTTTTTTAAGAAATTACCAATAATTAAAAATGACCTTGCATCACAATAAATAATTCATTAAAATATAAAATGCAATTCATATATTAAAATATTTATTTATAATGAATTTTAATTATATTATAAAATTTATATAGTTAAAAGTATTTATTTATTATCAATTTTAGTTATATAAAATATATTTTTGTCATGTGATTTGCACGTACTAATAATATATTATTATGCTAATT
>PYAF01003854.1:24439-35039 GCA_007407185.1 Glycine tomentella
AATGATGATTTATGATTGAATGATAGGATAAAATTATTTTACACTATCAGTATATAAACATTAAACTCATAAATTGTAAGAGGAAAAAATGTTATTTTTCTACAAAGGTGATCAAAGTTCTTATATTTTCATAGAATTTGGTTTTCAAAATTTTAAAAACATGTGGATTGTCTCTCTTTGTTATAATTTTATCATATTTTAAAAAATTTGATGACTAACTTCATTAATAGACCTTAACCACATTTGATCGAAAGTATAAAGAGTAAAAATACATTTAAATAAAACAAATTGGGTCCTTGGCATTGTAACTAGACAGTTCATGTTATGTAACTATGAATAATCACATACTCGCACGTGTTAATATACATGGTTCTGTCAATTTATAACTAATAAAACGGCTGTTCTTGGCAAATAAATTGTTTAATTTTATTAAATTATGTCTTACTTTGTTCCTGTGTTGTATTAGGAACATGGATATTTTCATGGAGAAAATAATTTAGATATTTGTTCAATGCTTTCACTCCAATAAAAATTAATGGGGTAAAAAAAATTATTCCATAGATCAAGTTTGGATGCAACCATGGAAATTCAACTTTGCACCAGAAATGTTAATCATATAGATGTAGAAAAATGTCAAAGTTGAAAAGGAATGAAGATGATTGAAATTGATGCTGCCTCACATTGTTACGGAGAACCAAAGTGTATTTGTGTCAGGAAGGCTAATAACAAATGGCGCCTTGGTGGTCTACGAATGTTTCCAGCATGAAATATAGTCAGTCGGGTAGAAAAGGATTCATGGAGGTGAAGCTGGATATCTCAAAAGCATACAACAGAGTAGAATGGGAATTTTTGTAGAGTACTATTCTCTATGGGATTTCCTATCAAATGGTGCCAATTAATTTACAACTGTGTTTCCAGTTCTTCTTTTTCTGTTCCAATTAATGGCTACCCAAGGAGGAAGATGCACTAGATTGGATGGTGAAATCTTTCTCGGTCAAAGGCAAAAGGAGGGTTGGTTTTAGAAGGTTAAAGCATTTTAATAAATCCTTTTTTATTGGGAAGCAGTTGTGGCGTTTGTTAAACAATGGGAGTTGCCTCACCGCGAGAGTTTTAAAAAAGCATTATAGACCGAGATATACCTGGACAAGTATCAGTCTGCAAAAGATATTGTAGTGGAAGGATCATTATGGCAGATAGGGAATAGTCTTTCTGTTTGAACATGAACAGATAGTTGGGTGTCGAACACTCTTGCTGGAAGAGTTGAGGCGAAATCGGACATGGTTTGTGATCCTAATTCCCTGGTAGTGGATTTTATTGACTAAGTTGCATATGTGGGATATTCAGCAATTAAATTCCTTTTTATCAACTCTTGATTGTCAAAAGATTCTCTCCATCCTCCTGAGGACTTTTCCAAGCCGTGACAAATTGATATGGAAGCACACAGAATAGATTAAGTTTACTACTAAATCTGGTTATTATTTTTTTTTCAAAAAGAGGAGCCTCATTTAGCTGCTCAATTTTGTTACCGGAAACTTTTGGAAAAAGCTTTGGAAAATTAAAGTTTTTCCTGCATGTGTTCACTTTGTTTGGAGAGTTTGTAAATATATTCTCCCGATTATGACAAATCTGAGAAGGAAAGGTTTGGACATTGATGTTATTTGCCCAAGGTGTGGGAATAATGAGGAAGATATGATTCGTTACAAGAGAGCAACAATGTACTGCCATTGTAAAAGAGAAAGCAACAATTGCTAAAAGAAGGACAAAGACTCATAAAAAAGGACGGTAACCACACTTATTCAATTAACCAACCAACCTTTAAGCTTATAAAAATAGCAACACAATGGACCCACTAACCACTAACTCCTATAGACTAGGAACACTTCATGTAACAGCAAAGTTGATCCCTATCAACTAGGAACAAACTTGTAACAGACACATCAACATGAAAATAAGATTTGACTTATTCCAACAAAATAAAAACTGACTCAACATTATTTAACAAACCCTCCCTTAAACTGATGTTTGCTAACATTCAGTTTAATCCGCAATCTGATCTTCACTCCTGCAGTAGATTAGATCAATTGTTCCATCATTGTTAAGATATCTCAAGTAATAGAACTTCACATCAATGTGCTTGCTTCTTCCATGTAGTACAGGATTCTTGGAGAGTTTGATTGTTGAATTGTTGTCAGAAAAAACTTTAGTAGCTCTTGGCGGCTTGAATTTGATCTCTTCAAGAATTCTTCTTAGCCAAATAGCTTGACACGCACAAGCTGTAGCAGCAACAAATTCAGCTTCGGTACTTGACAAAGTGACAATTGGTTGCTTCTTGGATAACCAAGAAACAACACCTGTTCCAAACATAAACCCATAACCTGAAGTGCTCCTCCTATCATCTTGATCTCCTGTCCTGCATAATCACTATCAGTAAACCCTAACAAATATGATTGTTCACCTTTCTTGTAAAATAGCCCAAAATCTCTAGTTCCTTGCAAGTAACGAAGGATTCTCTTGGCAGCTAACAAGTGCATTTATGTAGGATTCTCCATATATCTACTGATTAAACTCACAGAATACATTATGTTTGGTCTTGTTGCAGTTAGATACATCAAACTGCCCACAATTTGTTTGTAAAGTGCGCCATCAACCTTTTTTCCTTCAGGATCTTTGTGTAGTTTTAAGCCACACTCAACTGGTGTGTTTACAGGATTACAATCCTTCATCTGAAACTTGTCCAAAATTTGTCCCACATATTTCTTTTGAGAAATAAAGATCCCATCACCCGATTGTACTACTTCTATGCCAAGAAAGTAATGCATATACCAAGATCAGACATTTCAAACTCATCCATCATAGACTTCTTAAACTTGTAAAACATGGCACTATCATTTCCAGTAAAAATAAGATCATCCACATATAAGCACACAATAAGCAACTTCCCTCCATCACCAACCTTAACATAAAGTGTATGCTCATATAGACACCTTTTAAAACATTCTTTCAAAAAATAAGCATCAATGCGACTATACCAAGCCCGTGGAGCTTATTTTAGCCCATACAATGCTTTTTTGAGTTTATAAACCTTATGCTCATTTCCAGGTTTCACATATCCAGGTGGTGATAATACATGTTCTTGCAAGTCGCCATGCAAAAAGGCTGATTTTACATCCAACTGAAAGATAGGCCATGAATTTTGAGCTGCCTTTGCTATCACCAACCCGATGGTGTCATGTCGCGCAACGGGTGCAAAGACTTCCTTGTAATCCACACCAAACTCTTGCTTGTAGCCTTTAGCTACTAAGCGTGCCTTGTACTTGTCAACATCACCATTTTCATTCAACTTTGTCTTGAACACCCATTTGACTCCAAGTGTTTTGAGCCCTCTTGGAAGATCAGACAACTCCCAAGTATCGTTTCTTTCAATGGCTGTAATTTCTTCATCCATCGCCTTCCGCCAATTTGATTTAGTTACAGCCTCATCGAAAGCTGTAGGATCACAATTTGAAAGTAGAACAAAGTGAGTAATTAGATCTTCGATTCCCGTTACCTCATAATCTTCCATCCAAGCAGGCCTTCTTCTAACCCGATGAAGAGAATGATCTTCTTCTTCATTGACTTCAGTGACTGTTGGTAAAGGTTTAGTTGCTGCCGAAGTTGTATCTGATGAATTTTCGAGCATACAAGGTGCTGAAATTTGCTCTTGATCAGCATCAATGTCATAAAGCACTTGGGTAGGCTGCTACCTATTCCACTCCCAAGTGTTATCCTCATCAAACATGACATCCCTGCTGATCACAATCTTATTTGTCAGTTGATTGAATAATTTATATGCTTTGGATGTTTCACTTACACCAAGAAAAACACATTTTTCAGCCTTGTTGTCCAGTTTCTTCCTTTTCTCGTTCGGGACATGAGCATACGCGATGCATCCAAATATTCTGAAGTGATCTATAATTGGTCTTCTTCCACTCCATGCATCTTCTGGTGTAATGTTTTGAACAACAAAAGTTGGACATTTGTTCAAAACATGGATGCTCCAATTTACTGCCTCGGCCCAAAACTCCTTTGGAACACTTCCCTTTGCCAACAAGCTTCTCACCATGTTGAGAATGATTCTATTCTTCCTCTCACATACACCATTTTGTTGTGGTGTATATACGGTTGTAAGTTCTCTTCGAATGCCATGCTTCACACAAAAACCTTCAAATTCATTGGAGCAGTATTCACCACCATGATCTGTTTGAAGAGCCATAATGGTTCTTCTTGTTTCATTTTTCACACGAGCTTTGAAGTTTTTAAATGTAGAAAAAGCTTCTGATAACCCAAGTTTTCTTTGAAAAATCATCAAAGAAGGTAATTAAGTATCTTTTACCTCCATTTGAAGTTAGGTTTATTGGACCACAAATATCGGAATGCACCAGTTGCAAGACTTCTTTTGCTCTCCATGATTTCCCTTTAGGAAATGGAGAACGATGTTGTTTACTAACAACACAATCTTCACAGACTTGGGAAGGAGCAGTAATTTGAGGGAGGCCCGTCACCATATTTTTCTGTTGGAGTGTCTTCAATCCACCAAACTCAAATGGCCATAGCGAAGATGCCACAACCATGAGGGATCTTTCATCTCAGCCATCAAACAAGATTGAATACCTTCAATCTTTAATGGAAACAATCTGTTTGAACTCATCTGAATAACTGCAACAACACCTCTAACAAAATCATAAATTTCACAAGCACCATTTTTAATAGTGATAACATAGCCCTTTTCTTGTAACTGCCCAACACTCAATAAGTTACTTTTTAGGTCAGGAACATACAAGACATTAGAGATTATTTCCACAAAACCTTTCTTGGTTCTAATTTTAATATCATTTTCCCATCACTTTCATAGAAGAGCAATCACCAAACTCACAGTAGAGTGAAAATCTTCATTTAAAGAAGAAAAAGAAGACTTTCTTCCGCTCATGTGGTTACTGCAGCCTGTATCCACATACCAAATATCTCCTTTTGATTTCTTTCCATCATGAATAGCCATCAATAATGTTTCTGCTTCTTTCTCTTCAACAAAATTTAAACTTTCTTCTTTTTCTTTTTGATGAGGTAGCTTGGTATAACATTTGGATGCAAAATGACCAAAGTTATGACATCTGATGCACTCTATCCTGGATTTGTCAAAACCTCGTGCTTTGCCTTTGCTGCGAGATTGATCATGATGGAATTAGAGTTCCTACTGAAATCTCTATTTCCTCGATCTCCCCGTCCTCTACCTCTACCTCTACCCCTTCCTTTGAAATTGCTGGAGTGAGAATTGGTAGAGGCCTTCAAGGCTTGCTCCTCTATTGTTGAACTTCTGGTCATCTTTTGTTCATGCACCAATAAGGATCTTTGCAATTCATCGAGAGAGAATGCATCAATGTCTTTTGACTCTTCAATGGAGCATACAACATAATTGAACTTTGGCGACAGGGAGCACAAGATCTTTTCAACAATGGTGACATCAGTCATCTTCTCACCATGAAATCGCATCTTGTTGCTGATCTTCAATGTTCTTGCACAGTAGTTTGTGACAAATTCGCCATCCTTTATTGCTAGAGGCTCAAAACCCGTCTCAAGGCTTGAAGTTGTGCACGCTTCATCCTAACAGACCCTTCATATTTCTTCTTCATAGAATCCCAAATATCCTTGGAAGTTTCTTTGCAAAGAATAGTTTCCAGGATGGGTCGATCAATTGCCTAAAAGAGATAATTTTTTGCCTTTAAATCCTTCAGCTTTCTAGCTTCTAGATCTTCTTTCTGGGCATCTAACAAGGTCGCGTCTGCGAGTGGCTCTTCAATCCCAGATACAACGACCGGCCAATACTCCTTTGACCGCAAAAAATTCTCCATGAGCATGCTCCAATGGTCATAATGACCATCAAAGCGTGGAATAGAAGTTTGAACAAAGGTTTCTGAAGCCATTTTTGCTGCTGCAAAGGAATATTTTCTTAACCCTCTTTTCTCACGTGTTTGCTCTCAATCTCTAATACCACTGTTACAAGAGAGCAACAATGTACTGCTATTGTAAAAGAGAAAGCAACAATTGCTAAAAGAAGGACAAACACTCAGAAAGAAGGACGGCAACGACACTTATTCAATTAACCAACCAGCCTTTATATAGGCTAAGTACAAACTGTAAAAACCCATAAAAATAGCAACACAATGGACCCACTAACCACTAACTCCTATAGACTAGGAACACTTCATGTAACAACAAAGTTGATCCCTACCAATTAGGAACAAACTTGTAACAGACACATCAACATGAAAATAAGCTTTGACTTATTCCAACAAAATAAAAACTAACTCAACATTATTTAACAATTCATGCTTTGATGAGAAGCATCACAATAGAAGACTGAAGATACTACACGGTCTAACCTTGAACAAAACATTATCACACCAGCAATCGAACCTTTACTTAGTGTTTATGAAGCTATCTACTTCTAAATATTTGGAGCTATGAAGAAGTGTTAAGTTTGATGAAGTTGTAATACTTCAGAAAGGTTTATCAGCCTGAAGTTCATCAATAGAATCTATCAATTATGGGTTCTTTCTTAGCAAACATCGTTATGCCTATTCTAATGATCTTTCAGAATGTTTATTAGAAAGGTTTCCTAGATTGGAAACCTCAGAAAAACTACCTTAGAATGGTTTTGCAAGCTGTCAACTCATGATAGTTGTCAAGTCTACCTACTTGCTCTAGAAGTTTTTCAGTTGAGTGGAGTCCACCTCAACGATTTTCTTGTTAACTTTATGAGGTTTTTTCGAGGAGCATCAAAGATCAAGTTGAAACAATCAAGATAAAACAACTTGAGCAAACCTTTGAGTGAGAAATCTGCAATTTTTCTGCTTCAACCTTCTCTATGAGAGTTACCCACTTTTGTATTGTGCTTGTTATTTGTAATAAACATTAGATAAAAAGTGATAGACTGTATTCCTAAGTGAAATCACTTTGTGAGGAGAAAGATTTGTGTCTGTGCATCCAAAAACTCTTTATCGTTGTAAGCCTAACAGTGGCTGACAAAGTTGAAATCCAGTAATGTTGCTGGTCTAATTGATACTAGGTTTGAAGTCCAGTGGAAGTACTAGTTGCCTTTTGAAATCCAGTGGTTGCTGGTCCAGCAATGACTGGTTGTGTTAGTGAAATCTCATTTTGAAGGGTGATCGAGGTTGGACGTAGCTCAAGGTTGGGGTGAACCAATATAAAAATAATTATGCATTCTTCTTCTTCCATCTCTTAGTTTTGATTTTGAACAAGATACGTTAATTGTTTTCATTAAGCTTTAAAATAGATAGTCTTTTCACAAATACATCTAAACCAAACTTGCTTTATCAAAGTCTTTTCAAATAAATAACTTCTTTCAAACTAGAGCTCAGATTTGCATTAGAACTCTTTTTCCAGAACTATTTACAATTTCATTCTGAATTGCTTGCATTTTCATTATGAGCTCGGAATAGTTCTTCATTATGAACTAGTTCCTTCTAAACCTACATCAAAAATGTTTTTGAAAGAAGAATTAAAATTTTATATAATCTCAACCCAACCCCTCTTCTTGTGGTGTTTTTGTCACTTCAACTTTTGGATGGCTAGAATTTGTGAACACATATAGGCTATTTGGCTTGGAAGGAGTTATATTTTGTGACAATTATGGTGAAGTGCTTGCAATTTCCTCACTTATGCTCCCTAAATGTTTTGAGTCACATTTTACGAAGGTTATGGCTTTAGATGGGCTACACAAATGGCCATTGATTTGTCTATCTTTTGTGTTCAGTTTGAAACAGACTGTCAAAGGATTGTTTATGCTTGGCAGAAAAAAGATTTTGGTGATAATAGTTATTTTGTTGGTTTGTTAGATGATTGTAAAATATAGTAGACTCTTTTTTGACACACTTCTTAGCTTATACTCATAGATATGCAAATAGAGTTGCTGACATGTTAGCTCATTAAGAAAACAAAATGTGTTTGACAAAAATAGAGTTGAATTGGGTTTTAACTCAATTTTAAAATAGTTTTACATTCATTATTAAAACCAAGAAAAAAGTTTTGTAAATTTGGTTTTTAGTTTTAAAAAACACATTCTAACCATCACCACCACCACCATAACACAAATACCATTCCACAACCACCACTACCATTGCCACCGTCGCCAGGCTGCCATTGTCGCATCCACCACCATTATTCCACCACCACACCTCGTTATTACTACCTCCACTACCACCACATTGTCGATTTCACCACCATCACTTCATCGTTACTACCGCAACCATTTATTTGTCTCCATCTCCGTTGTCACCGCCATTGTCACAATTCCATCCCACCACCCATAATTTTAAAAATTAAATTGATGACTTACCAGGTCAAGACATTAATCACTAGATCAATGGTCGAACCAGTTGGTCACTAATTGACTTGGTCTTTATTTTTAAAAAAAAAATAAAACTTTATACCCAATCTTAATTGACCCGCATGACCCAATACATTTCCTTCCTTGGGCGTGACTTGACCCAGGTCTATAGGTCACCGTTTTAACTACAAACCTGATCAGCTCATACCGGGCTGCACTAGGTTCAATGCCTGATTGATCCGATAGACAACTCGATCCGATCAGACCTCTGGGTCGTAGTCGAATCGGTCCCACCGATGGGGTCGATTCGAGTTTTAAAACACATTCATCATCATTCCATCGCTACTACCGTCGCCATCGCCATTCAACCATCATTGTCACCATTGTTGCCTTCACTATTCCATCCCCACCATCGCCATCACTGCCATCGACACCACCACTATTGTCACCACTATCATTGTTGCCATTCCCACCATCATTATTTCATATCAGAGTGAAATAAGATAAAATAATTAACTCATTATATTTATCTTTAATTTGTAACACTTTTTTAAAAACTAAAAATAAAGAATAAATCGAAACTCAAAACTCAACTATTTGATATTTATAAAATTTCTAAACTAAAAACAAGAAACCACTTTGTCACCTCGAACGAGGCCTTAGCTTTTGATTGTATAGAAAGATATTGGATAGATGATATCCCTTAACTTATGACTGTTGTTTTTGTGATGCTTGCCTACGACCGTTTCTTAGAGTTGAATGAATATACTCATTTTTTTTTTAAAAAAAAGATGATTATTGACTTTTCTTGTGTTATCAATTTGGCATCTTCATTGATAATTTAGGTAGACATTTTATTCCAAATAAGAAGGTGAAACCTTTTATTGAAGTTTCTTTTCCAATGAATTATTGTATTATTCTATCAATCAAGGAGAAATAACTTTATGTGAACCAATAAATTTGCTTATGGTAAGCAGACATATAAGATAAGGGGACTAAATTTGTTAAAGAAAAGGCACCTAGGCTTATTTAGTAATTTGTGCTTCTAAGTTGTTAGTCTAAATTGCATCTTTGTTGTAATGAAATGAAAATGAGCATTTTTTTTTATTATGAAATGTTAATTGTTAGTTTGTTAATTTTTGTTAGCGAATGAATTCAAATTTATAATATCTCTTTCTCTTCCTTCTCCCGTCATCATCAAATCAATTTTATATCTTCTATGAAAATAAGAAAACCTAGATATTTATTCTAAGGTTGTGCAACCAGAATAGATAAAATAGATGTGAGTTTTTCAATCTTACTTCTTTTGTTCCAAAATAACTACAGTTTAACCTTTAAAAAAGTTCAAAATTGACTTATATTCTCTGTTCAATGAGATATATATCCATATATCTATTTCAATTTTGTTTTCTAATAAATATTTTTGTCTTAAAAGACTTAATAATACATTTATTGAAATTATGAAAAAAACAATGACATTTTAATAAAAATTATACCCTAATAAATATTATTTTTTTCAAAAACTTATTTTTGGTAATATATATATGTGAAACAATCTTAATCATCATTTATTTTGAGACAAATGAAATAATAAAATGGAATTCCTTTGAGTAAAAAGCTCTTGACTTTGTCAAATTATCTTAAGGCCAGATTGTTACCCAGTTTTTCTTTTTATAACTAACTACGCGATACAAACATGTCATGCAACATGAACTTGCATTTGAAGTAACAAGACAAGAAGGAAAAAACAAAAGCAGATAGAGAAAGAGAGAATTATCAAGAATATCAAGTGACAAAATTATTCCAAAAAAATAAATTGTTTGAAATTATATTTTTGGGAAAATTAGTTTTAAATTACTACTATTGTGGTACTAAGGCCCACTTTTCAGTTACATTCATGTATCAGTAAATGGAGTGGCTTCATTATTAATATAGTACTGCATGTAACTGATTTGCCATGCTTGCTACGTACATTTGGAATTTGGTTAGAATCGCCATCTAGCGTATTTTATAAAGGTTTTTGTAATGCCTGGTATTTTTAAGCATGTAATTAAGCTTAGATTAAGCCTAGGATAAAGGTTTATAGTGATACTTGTGAATCCCTAAGAGAAAGGCTTGAGAAAAAGATGAAATAAACTAATTTATGAGTTTCTGAAGTTCCACGCCTGAGGCGTGGGAGTCCACGCCTGGGGCGTGGGAAACAGCCCAGAAAGCCAA
>PYAF01003854.1:35139-87241 GCA_007407185.1 Glycine tomentella
ATTATATTTGGAAATGTTAAAATATATTTGGTGAGATTTTGTTGTTAAAATATATTTGGTGAGATTTTGTTGTTGTTGTTGTTAAAATATATTTGGTGAGATTTTGTTGTTAAAATATGAAAACGGAAACGTGTACGTGGTGTAGCAGGTTTTTAATATAAATTTTATAAAAATTAATATAAATTTTATAAAAATTAATGTAGCAGGTTTTTAATATAAATTTTATAAAAATTGTTGTTGGTGGGAATTGAACCTTGGACTCCTTGATTATTAAAAATCAAATATTACCATCTTCTCTAGTTTTCAATATTGAATATATGTTACAATAAATAATATTTGAGAACCCTTAATAAATAATATTTGAGGTCCCTTATTTTTTGGGGCCCCTTATTTTTCGGGGCCCTGTGCGGTTGGACACCTTGAGTGGGTCCAGAACCGCCCCACTAACAGATAGTACTAGGAGTAACCATCTATGTTGAAATGAAGCAATCACATTCATGATTTGTTAAAACAATTTACACTATTATTAGAAAAAAATCATAAATTGTACCAATATATTTTGAATTGAATAAAAAATTTACAAAGAATAATTAGAAAATATAAAATGATTTTGTTATTAATTATATATTTTATTGTAGTAGATATAAATATTAAATTCTCATAAAAGAAGGGTTTGCATCTAATATCCGACTGTGCTGTGAACAAAAATGCAATGCGAAAAATATATAAATAAATTAAAAATATAAACCTTTTGGATTTGTGAAGCCAAATATTAAACTAAATTATTTAAATCAAAACACATATCTTCGTTAAGATGATATATCAAAATTTAATATATAATCATATTCAATATAATTAAGAGGGCATAATATTACAATAATATGAAATTTATTTTATCTAAAAGAATGTATTTGATCTGATATAATGTGTTAAGATTTTAAAAAAAGTTGTTTTCCATGACTATTTTTATTTTCTATATGAGTATATTCCTTTGATCTGATATAATTGTGTAAAATTAATTGTGAACACTTCTATCAACAATAATTCAAACTTTGATTTGTCAATATCTAAAAATTAAATTAAAGTTACATTTCTATGAACAAGAATTCAAACATTGATTAGTAAATATCTAAATATTTAAAAGAACAAAACAAAATATAAAAAATGCTTAATTAATATTTTTATTCAAGAATAAGAACTCATTTTTTAATAATACTAATAATATTGTGATTATTAAAGATGGTTAGACAAATTTTTTATGAAATTAATCCTAATAATTAATTCTAATAACTTGTCAGATCCTAATTTTGTTCAGATCCCTCTAAAGAAAGAAAGAAAAAGAAAAAAAATTGTTTTATTAAAAAATAGTATAAAAATTAAAAGAGGCCACGAAGGAACCTAATGGGTTCTGTGAGAGCTTACTAGGTCAAATAGAAACAACAAACATAAAAGAAAGGAGAATGTGCATTAATTACATATGAGGCACGAATCCCCGAGAAAAAACACACCAATCAGATTACGACATTTGGCGGTGATGTCAAAGAAGGAAGAAGAGTCTCTCAGGTAACCCCTCATTCCTTCCCTCTTTTTCACTCTCCTTTCTTTTTTTTCGTTTTTTTTCTCTCTCCTTCATTCTCTTCCTTCCCTCTCATATTCTCTTTCATTCTTTTGTTCATTCTTTTTTCTTGGTCTGTTGTTTGTTTCATTTCATCTTGCCGACAAGCACTTTGGCCGCTAGCGAGATTCGTAGAGGTTGTTGTGGTTGTTCGTTCGTTTCGTTTTTAGCATATCATCTCTCTCCTCAGCTTTTTTTTTTCATTTTTTCGGGTCGCCACTGTGACGGTGTTGTCATTAGCCCCGCAATGCCCTCGCATCACCAAGCCCAGCAATGGTGGCATTGAGGACTCGTACCTTCTCCATTGAGGTGCAGTTCCCCTTTCTCACGCCGTTTTGGGGTGTAGGAACCTAGGTTTTCCAACCCTGATGCTTACTTGCGGGTTGGGCTAGGTCAATCTGACATGGTTCCAACTCCAACAAAAAAAATAACATAATTACTACTATTTACACGTCCACTATTACATATACAACCCCATACCTTTTGGACCTGACATGTTTTCTTGTTAAGTTTGAATTAAATAAATTATGCTAGTCACACATCCTTCCGTTACCCATATACCTCTTTCACTTTGGGCCTAATCCGTTTTTTGAGAGGTCCTAAATAAAATAATCACTGCTAGTTACATCCCCTTTTATCATGTATGCACCATGCCACCTAGGCTGATGACCAGGCCTTCCATGTTAACACTCCATCAATGTTGACCAAGTCAAGGTTAACCTTTTGACTTTGACCTTCAAAAATACAAAATAAAAAATAATGATAAATAAATAAATTAGTTGACAACTCTTTTTTTTATTATTTATTTTATCTGTTTGTCTCTATTATTTATTTTATTCTTCAATTGAATTGTCTTATCATTTCCTAATAAGCTAGTTTAATTAATGTGTTATAAATATCACACTGTTTATTTTATTTTCCCCCATGTTTCAACCCCGCACCTTTAATTACTAAGTGTTTCCTCACTTCCATTCTATCTCTTTCTATTCCCATTTGGTTTATTTGATTAAGTAATGCTATGTCAATTGTTCATTTATTTTTGCAATTCTGCTTTAGTATTCTTTAGTATGCATTTACGTTTTGTGCACTCCATGTTGGATCTTCGACTTGCTTATTGGTATTTCAATAACATGTGAATAAATTTTATGAATGTCATGCTAGGTCTTTGCTTGGCTTCACAGAATTTATCGTAAATCCAAAATCTTTTCTAAAAAAGCAAAAATACTAAAATAAATTATCACTCAATTCTATTTTTCTCCACAAAAATTACGCATTACTCGAGATCACTTCAAGGTTCATACCTTATGCAATTCTCTCCACTTTTTCTTAAAATTCAATGTTGTTTCAAGGTCCAACTCGTTAACGACTCTTTTTCACGCAATTAAAATAAATCTTTTGAAAAAGATAAAATCAACCCAACACACAAGCTCTTTTCTACAAAGAACTATGTAAGTCTAATTTTCTCATTACACCTGTAAGTCTAATTTCTCATTACACCTGGGAATACGTAGGAGTGAGGGAAAATCTGTCGACCTCAAAAAACAAAACAAAAAATATAAAATCCTCTTTTTTCTAAAAAATAAAAATTTGCTTTCTTTTTCTAAATAAACAAAATATGACAAACATAATTCATGTTCTTAAGGGAAGATAAATAATTAAAAAGTCACTTTATTTTTAGCACACTCGATTAAAGTTTGTCATCTTCATGATGGATGCGTTGTTGCTAACACCTTATCTATGCGTAAACGACTCTCAAACTCTTTTTCTCTCAAATTGTAAACCATTCTTTATCTTTTTTATTTTTTTGCAACGTTTTCCTTAAATAAACATTAGTGGTGTCTCCCTTTATTTTTTTTTTTTTTTTTGGAAAAAAACCCGCTTTATCTCTTTTATCTTTTTTATTGTTGTTCCATCATGATCGCCACGTTGCGAGTGACTCCACTAGGATATTGGGATTATTAAAGATGATTAGACAAATTCTTTATGAAATTAATCCTAATAATTAATTCTAATAACCATAAAAGGTATACTCTGTTTCTGTTTCGATTCATAACATAATAAGTGTCACATTTTGAAGGGGGAGGGGGAATTGTCTCAAAATAAAATGTCATATTTAGTTTTTAATGTAATATTAATTATTTTTCATTAATATCTCTAATAAATGCCACTTTAGGTTTAATATGTGATATTAATATTAAGGTTAATTTGGAAAAGTTATTACTCTCTTTAATTCTTTTTAGTGTATATAAAATAATTTAGAATGTCACTTATTTTTGACTGTGAGAGTGATATGTGACATTGTGTTTTGTAATTCAAGATAAGATATAATTAAAAGAGAAAGAAAAAAAATTAATTTTATGAATTATTAATATAAATTATACATAACTAATTAATAAAAAATATTTAAAGTATAAATTTTAAATATTATAAAAGTTAACAAAATTATAAAATCTCTTTTCTACAAAGTATATTAACAAATCTCTAATTTATAATGATTTATTTCAAATACATATCAATGTAAATAATTTTACCCTTTCATCTTATTATAGATTATTACATAAAGTGCTATTATTAATTTTATTTAAATTCAATGACTATGCATTGTTGATATAAAAGTTTTTACATTATCGATCAATAAAAATTATTATTAATATAAATTATACATAACTAATTAATAAAAAATATTTAAAGTATAAATTTTAAATATTATAAAAGTTAACAAAATTATAAAATCTCTTTTCTACAAAGTATATTAACAAATCTCTAATTTATAATGATTTATTTCAAATACATATCAATGTAAATAATTTTACCCTTTCATCTTATTATAGATTATTACATAAAGTGCTATTATTAATTTTATTTAAATTCAATGACTATGCATTGTTGATATAAAAGTTTTTACATTATCGATCAATAAAAATTATTATTAATATAATTTTTTATTGAAATTAATATAAAATTTAACAAAAAAATTATATAAAAAATTAAAATAAATTAACAAACTTATTACATATAATAATTTATAATATGATTAAAAGATGAAATAAGATTATTTTATACCGATAATACAAAGTTTGTTTGCACTTTTTTTCTGAATTTTTTGTTTTCTCTTCTTATAATCATAAAGTATATTTATGTTCATTTTTACAATATAAAAGCTTTTAAATGCTGATGCATAGAACTAAACAAAAAACAGTCAATTCATAAATAAGAGAGAGCATTTTTTCCCAAAAAAGAAAAGAAAAATATAAATGAGAGCAAAGGTTAAAGGTACTGTAACTATCCCTAATTAATGAAGTAATTAAAAAATAAATATGAAATAATTAAAAAATAAATATACAAGACGACGGTTACACTTGCTTCAGTCTATTACGCATAGCAATCAATTCCTACTTTCTCTCTTCCTCCTATATACATCATCAGCAAATGGTGCGTTTTCATTTGCATTCTATTATTTTTATGCATTACTCTCTCTGAGTCATTCACTCACTTCTCTCTCTTCTCTGTTTCATTGCTTCTTGTTGTCAACTATGAACGCTCTTGCAGCCACCAACCGTAACTTTCAACGTGCAGCTCGCATTCTTGGTTTGGATTCCAAGCTTGAGAAGAGCCTTCTCATACCCTTCAGAGAAATCAAAGTAATCATCTTTCAAATCAAGCCTTCTTATGGCTCTCAATCCGTTTTCTTGTTTTCTTTCAATTTTTTCATTTGCATGGCTTTCTCTCTCCCCATCGTGGGAAAAAGTGATGATCTTTTTGTTCTATTTTTTGTGGGGTGTGTTGAAAAGGGTTTATCGTTTGTTTGTTGCGTCTGATTCGCAGGTTGAATGCACGATCCCGAAGGATGATGGAACTCTGGTTTCCTATGTGGGATTCAGGATCCAACATGATAATGCTCGTGGTCCTATGAAGGGAGGGATTCGTTATCATCCCGAGGTTCTCGTGTTTTGTTCTTTTATTTGTTTTTGTTTTCTCATCAATACACATGGATTTGGAATTTGAGTTTATGTTCAATTGGATGCCCTGTGTTTGAAAATTTGTGTTTGGACTCATGATAATGTGATTGTATGATTTAGCTTTCATGTGTGCCATTTGATACACTATGTCTTTTGTCAAATTAAAAAATGTTTCATAAAACCCTGATGCATAAAATAGAGGATCGATTGCAGTTCTGCAATCGTTGGTGGAGAATTATTGAAAAAAAAATTCAGATTGTATTATGGGAATGTGACAGTGGTTTGCAGGTGTAAGTGATCAATGCCTGGAGCCCAATTGGAAAACTATAGGGAAGTTCTATTTGGCGAAAAGTATTTTATTTTGGTCCATACTGGTCAATCTGTTAAAAAAATGTTATTATTTAGTTATAAAACTTTCTGTTAAAAAAATGTTATTATTTAGTTATAAAACTTTTGCTAAACTGCTGATTATAATTATAATTATAATTTTGTAAAAGTGGTTATACAAATTTGTGAACTATTCTCATTTTCTAAGAGTAAGAAGGTGTTGGGTTGGTAACCCCATCTATTTGCGGAAGCGAGTAAATCTGTGAGGAGATGGGAAAATATAGAAGCAGAATAATATCACCCAGAGAACACAAAACGATTTTAACGTGGAAAATCCTCTCAATGTGAGGAGTAAAAACCACGGGACACTAGTCCAGAAAACATCCACTATGAAAGTAGGATTACAAAGATAACAATCTCTCTAGTGTGGGACTAGAGGCTAACAGACAAAATTTCTTCACCCACTAAAGGATGGCTCACACTAATTATATCTCTCACTAGAAGGATTTATCTCACCAAAAATTGGTGGAACTCTCTCTCCTTTCAAAGAGGAACTCTCTCATTCTCTTTAAAGAGGAACTCTCTCACTCTCTTTAAAGAGGAACTCTCTTATTTTCATCTGAGAAAAACACTCAGGATTGCTCACTCTCGGATGCCTCTCGGATCTACATCCTTCCTCTTCTTCTTTCACTCACCTTCTGCTTCTTCCGTCTTTCTTCTTATGTTTTTTCAATTGAACGTTCCTCGAATTTATAGAGGCTGAAGCGCACAGTAACTGCAAAAAAAAACAAACCTGCTTTCGGTGGATTGCAATTTTTCAAAGTGCATAGTAACGTGCACAGTAAAGTCTAATTTTTCAAACGCACCGAAAGCGCACAGTAACAAGTGCACAGTAACAAAATTAATTTTTCTTTGCGTGGGCCCCACACGCTTTGAAAAATTTTCCTCCGTCTGTTAAGGAGGAAAATAGTGCCAACAGAAGGGACTAATGATTTTGATATTATGTGATGTGGGTTTCAAGACATGGATCACGTCATGTGATCTGGTTACGATGCCTTGGCTTTAGTAGCCGTTGCAATGCCCACATCTGCCCGTAACGACCATAACCGTATTTAAATTCTATGATGTTTACTCATTTTGTCGTGTCGTGCTTTAATTTGATGCACAGATATGGATTTTTTACCTATGTGCTTCTTCTGTTGTCATAACTTTGTAATGAAATTCAAAAATGTGTTTCAAATGTTACCTTACCTCCCTATTTAGAACTGCTGAACCCAATCATGAGATACATGCCGCAATGCCAAAATGTGTTTCAAATGTTACCTCCCTATTTTGGACTGCTGAACCCAATCATGAGATACATGCCGCAATTCCAAAATGTGTTTCAAATGTTGCCTCCCTATTTTGGACTGCTAAACCCAATCATGAGATACTTGCCGCAATTCCAAAATGCATTTCAAATGTTACTTCCTATTTAGGTCCGCTGAATCCAATCATGAGATACATGCCACATTTTCTTGCAACATGACTGCAACCACAATTGCAATTGCAATTCAAAACCTTGGCCATGTTTACATATTTTGTAATAGCAGTGGTTTTGTTCTGTGTGCTAATATTATTTTCTCAATCAGCATTCTTCATCAGTTGTCATAAGGTCATGATGAAATTCTATAGATGCCTTTGAATTTTTGCCTTCTTATTTCAGTCCTATGAATTCAATCATGTGATGATACATGCTGCATTTTCATTTTCATTTTGTTACTCACCTGAGAAATGTAAATGTATTTTCATATTATAGCTATATTTGAGATGGTTTTCCCCTCATCAGAGTCAGAGCAGCTTTTTAGGAATTCTAAATAAACCCAGTCACTAACCATACAAGCTATGTATGTTAACTGTATCATAGTGCTTCAACTTTAATGTTAATCTACACATTGTTTACCAAAAAGAGTTGTTAATCTACACAATTATTCTAATAACCATTTTTGCATTTTGATACTTTTAAGTTACAGTAATGAATGTTATCAATATAAATTCCTTAATACTATTTTTGTATATCAAACTTCCAAATTCTGGGATGCCAGGTTGACCCTGATGAAGTTAATGCTCTAGCTCAGCTGATGACCTGGAAGACTGCTGTAGCAGACATTCCCTATGGAGGAGCAAAGGGTGGGATCGGCTGCAACCCAAGGGATCTGAGTATCAGTGAGTTAGAACGTCTAACTCGGGTTTTCACCCAAAAAATTCATGATCTCATTGGCGTTCAGAGGGATGTTCCTGCCCCTGATATGGGAACTAATGCTCAGGTACTGATTTCACAACATAGTACTTTTCTGTCCATTTATTTTATAAATAATAGCGTTCAATAGTTTCATATATCCTTTCTCATTGGTCCACTGTTGTTTGACAGACCATGGCATGGATTCTCGATGAGTATTCAAAGTTTCATGGGCATTCACCTGCAGTTGTGACAGGGAAGCCTATTGTAAGTATCAAATACACACATACGCTTAAGAGACTGCAAAATCCTCTGTTGATGTGTATATCAATGATTAGGAAATTGGCTTTGAATGTTTTTTCCTGCAGGATCTTGGAGGTTCGTTGGGGAGGGAGGCTGCCACGGGTCTCGGAGTGGTTTTTGCAACTGAGGCGTTATTTGCTGAATATGGGAAGTCAATTTCTGATCACACATTTGTCATCCAGGTATTCCTTTGCCACCATGGCAGGATATAGTATATATGCATATTAATCCCACTTTCAACATCTATTTGATTTTAATCACACTATTCAGGGCTTTGGAAACGTGGGCACGTGGGCTGCTAAGTCTATTTTTGAGAGGGGGGGAAAGGTGATTGCTGTGAGTGATATCAGTGGTGCTATCAAAAACCCAAATGGAATTGACATCTCCGCCCTTCTGAAACACAAGGATGGCAATGGTGGAGTCTTGAAGGACTTCCCAGGTGCAGAAGCTATGGATCCAAATGAATTGCTTGTTCATGAATGCGATGTTCTTATCCCTTGTGCCTTGGGTGGAGTTCTAAACAAGTATGTCTGCTTATGTCACCTTAGATCAATGTTAAAGAGTGTGTTTTCACCGATTCCCACTTTCCAATGCACATTTAACGCTAATCCTTCTCTCACAGTGGATTGGCATTCAACGTAACCTGATTGGGTTTCAAACACATTCAAAGTGATTTTAGTTTTCTCTTTATCTTGCTCACTAAACTTAAAAAATAACATCCTCCTTATTTAGTTTTATCTTTCCCATTGTTCTTTTAAGTTTAACTTAACACTTTGGATCTGAAGAACTACAACCTAATGTTGGGATATTATTCTTTTAAGGGAAAATGCTACTGATGTGAAGGCAAAATTTATTATAGAAGCAGCAAATCACCCCACTGACCCTGATGCAGATGAGGTAAGTTTACTGACTTGTGGCTATGCCATCTGTTGTGAGATATCCTGAACTTACATTACATAATGAAAGTGATTCTTTTTGCAGATCTTGTCTAAGAAAGGAGTCATTATATTACCTGATATTTATGCCAACGCTGGTGGAGTGACTGTGAGTTACTTTGAATGGGTTCAGGTAAATGGAATCAACATAAATACTCAAAGCCTATCTTGAAAATCTTCCTTCAGTCTCTCTCTTAATGTTAAATCTCATTTGTCTCTATGCGGCTTGCAGAACATTCAAGGTTTCATGTGGGATGAAGAAAAAGTGAATCATGAGCTGAAGAAGTACATGACCAGAGCTTTCCAGGATATCAAGACAATGTGTAAAATTCATAACTGTGACTTGCGAATGGGGGCCTTCACTCTAGGAGTGAACCGTGTTGCCCGTGCTACCCTTCTGAGGGGTTGGGAAGCTTAGGTATACTACTTGAAAAGTAGGAATTTAAAAGGCTGTGCTTTTCTTTCTTCATTATTATTGTTAGTGTAGTGTTATTCGAACAATAGCAGTCATGCTAGACTTGCCAATAAAACATTAGTCTCGCCCGTGGTTTCTGCGCATGAGAGTTACAACCAGATTTGTTTAAAATATTTTATGCAATGCAATTCTTCTTGAAACATGGTAATTATATTTTTTGTTTGTTGAATTTTTATTTTGAAATCTTAGTCATGGCCACACCGGCTTGACTATTAAATAAATCCCCATTAATGTCATATGAAAAGTATGGAGAAAAGTTTGGAATGTTCTCCTTCATTATCTCCATTGAAGTGACCATAGTTAAGGAAGATAAGCTATGAGGACTACTCTTACTTTAAAAGACAATGTATACATTGGTTTCTAAGTCAAGTTTTAATTTCTTGAAAATTTAGTTTCCATTAGATGTTTGGTATTTTGTAAGTTTATAATTGCAAACTTTTGTATAATTTTTGGGAATGATGTTCTTGAGAAGTTCAAAGTTCAAATGAGTTATCAGCTGTTGGTTGATTTAGATTCAGTAGTCATTATGAGTAGAGAATGTGTTATATTTGTTACTATGAGTAGAGGAGGTGTTATATTTGTCAGATTGATTGTAACAAACCCAATTAATTAAGAAATGCTCAAATTAACAAAACAATCTCATATTCTTGAGAAAATTCCAGCATTGCAAACACACAAACTTTTTGGGTCATTTGGAACTGGGACGAGTGAAGGAAATGAAATACAATGTATAATCCATATCCATGTCTTGTTTTGCACAAACAAAATTAATAGAACACTGTATTAAGTGACAAATGAGGGAGGGAGAACTAGAAAACAGCAATTCCACTACTCATTTTTGGAAGTGCTTGAATTCTCATCCTGCCAAGTTGCTTGCCATTGCTTGTCATATAATGTAGTCTCATCGAATAGCTTCTTAAGGTTTTCAAGGTCCTCGTTCTTTCGGATCAGAAGTACACCCAACACTGCTACGAACAGCAGAGTTTTGCAAAAGAAGTTGCTCATTTGATCAACTAGACCTACTCCTGTCAAGCTATCAACAAAATACGCCATAAAAAACCCTATCATCGCAGCACGGCCTGAATGATGATCAAAACAAGAAAAAAAGTCAGCAGTGAAGGTTTTCTAATTTTTATTTGTCCCTTTATTCTCTAATTTCATTCTGGAATAAAAATCAAAACTGACCATTGAGTAGTTCAGCTTCAGGGAGATGGAACCTTTTCATCCATGCCCACCAAGGTATGATGGAGGTGTCAAAAACTACAGGATTTTCATTGCTGGATGATTCCGGGTTATCCTCGAGCCATTTTCTCCTTCTAGCCTCTGAAAACAATTACATACTTGGATGAAGTAAAGTCTGAAGTATTTTGAGAAGGAAAAAAAATGAAACCAACAAAATATGAATCTAATCCTACACCAACTAAATCGAAACATAAAATGAACTCAGGCAGTGTCAACAAGGAATGACATTGTTAATAGATGCACTTATTCCATATAATTGGCAAGGTTGTGATTGCGGTTGTAGTTTCAAACCACAAAAAAATCACAACCTGCATCAATACCCTTTGCAGCATTGAACAACCATTGATTATGCAAAGAGTTCAAACTTCAAGCCACGATAAGCCACACCAAAGTTTTGTGCAGCAATGTTAACGGAAACAAAATGGCAAGGAGAAGAACTTTAAAGAACAAAGAAAACAAAAGAAACTGACATAGATATGGAGTTGGATCATGGCTGAGAAGCTGTGGGGTTCTTGAACCATGTCTTATACCTCCTTTTTAATCCCAAAGAATAAATAAATAAAAATTGAAGGACCCCATAAGAAGAAATAACCATAGATAAGGCTATAAGGCTACAGACACCAACCAAAATTTCACTTTTATTCAATTTCAAAGAATTTTTTTTAAAAAATCCCAACTTCAATTTTCAATAATAAAAATAAAAGTTAAAAAGGGATTGTAGCACAGTGAGCAAAAGGGATAACGTTACCAGCATCAATAACAGCATCCCAATCGGTGGTTCCATTTTTCTGAAACTGCTTCAAATCCCATGTTCCTGAAACCCACCTCGGATCCACGAAACTACTTTGAACCTTAACCTCCTCACACTCAACCGCAACAGCAGCAGCAGCAGACCCATTGGTCCCCACAGAACTATTCTCCACCGGAGGCAGAGAAGGCTCCGGCACCGGCACGGCCTGCTCCGGCGGAGGCTCCACGGCGGTCCCGACGCCGTTCTCAGAAGCAGCAGCCTTCAAGGGAGAGAGAGAAAGACTCCTCGACCTGAGAGAGAAGAAAAAGTTGTTCTTGTAGACAAGACGGGGTTTCGAGGAGGAAGGAGTGGCTGAGAAATGGGTCGGAGGAGAAAATGAAGCCATGGTGGTTGACATGCTTTGCATTTGCATTAATTTGATTGGTGTGTAAAAAGTGTGGTTGGGGGAATATCAGAACATGGTGGTTATGGTTGAGTGAGTAACTTGGAGTGGGTGAGTTTTTCTGAGTTTCTATTTCTGGGGCTATCCTAACTCACTTGCCTCAGCCTCAGAAATTATGGGCACAGGTGTGAAGTGAAAAGGGAAAAAAGGTACACTATGCTGGCTTCGCAACTAGTTTGTCGTTTTCCCCTTCTCATCATTTCCTCATCCAATCACATGTTACTATGCAAAATCCATGGATTACACCATCTTCCAACTTACCAATATGGCCCATCAATTGGGAGGGATGGACATAAAATGGCCCAAGTAGTGTGTGTCAACTTAGGAGTTATGATGGCTTTTGCTCATTTGTGATTATCCTATGTTTTTTCAGATTTTCTTTTTAATGTGAAGACTTATAGATTTGGCTTGAGTGTGAGAAGAGGATTGATTTTAGGAAAGTGAATGTTTATGGATTTGAGTATATTTGGGTTTTATAGAAAAAAAATATTGTGGAAGTTTAAGAAGAATAATTATCTTGTTCACATACAAAGAATTATTAGACTTGCTCAAATTTGGTTGATCATCAATGAAGTGGTTGGACATAAAATTTAAGATAACGTACCCAATTAATTGCTCAATCTAACGCCAAATAACCCAATAGGAGTATTGGTTGATTTGGATATTGACTAACTATTGAAATAATCGAGTTCGTATATGGTAATTTGAAAAACAAAATATTGGTATAAAGCGATATTAGGTCTTATGGTTATCATATTTAGTTATTGTAGTAAAGTTTTAGAAATATGAGGATTTTACTAAATGGATAGAATAACTACTTAATTGATTTATATATAATTTAGGAGGCGGGATTACAAATATATATAGAAGCTACACCATTTTAACAATTTTTTTGAAGTCAGGATGAAATGAAAATCGGCTTATTTGAATATAGGAACATGGTTAGCATGGTCAGTTAAGAAGTCTATTAATGTATTAGTCATTCAATGTATTTTGGTATATAACTTAGTTTAATGGTTGATGCAACAATCACCACTAATATGGTTGTTAGATACAATCTCATATGTAAATATATAGTATAAGCTTAGAAATACTAACCTCACAAAGAAGTGCAGGTTTTTTAACACTTCAATTAAACTACAAAACTCTTACACTCATTTATCTTTACATTTTAGCCTCTTGTACATTTACATTTATATTTTAACTTTGTTTACAACTTTCTCTACAATTTTTCCTTTACTACATTTTTAAAGCTTTATATTTCATGTTTTTTTGTTGCCTTTATTTTACTTTCAAATTCAACATTTAGATAAATTTAATCAATTTTCACACTAAACACTTTCTAAAATAACTTGAGATTCTATAGTTGAGAAACAAAGTCTCTTAACAAAATAACTTGATCAACAAGGAGTGATCATGTTTACAATTACTTGATTTTATTTAGCTATCTAGTTGATTCATTCAACTAACACCATAAAACACACACACACACAATGCAAGCATATTTTTGGTTTGCACAATTGGACTAGAAAGTCAATTTATTGAGAAATTCCCTTAACATTACTTGAGTCTTGAGTATTGGTAACATACTAAACTAAGGTTTGGCAAATGTATGAGTAATATGGAGCCTTCACAATCCATAACAAAAAAAAAATGACAAAAATATTATATCTAAACTTTCAAACTTTATGGAATAACAATTACATATTGAAACTCAACACTATATGGTGGTGAAAGATCATCACTTATGACAACCTTGACAACAATAACATTGTCGACACTAATGATTGATAAAGTAATAAACAAGACCAATTATGATTATGACTATCTTGTTCATTTCACAAAAAATTGATATAAGTATTAATTATCTTATGTATTAGTCTTCATTCTAGATAAGAGTGTAAGGTATAATATCTTATCATCATCATCAACAACAATAACAACGTATTGTTGCTGTTAAACACTTTGAAACTTTTCCAATTTAAAACATAAGAAGTTCAACAAGTATATATAATTGGAAACAAAATTTATATTCCAGTGAAATGGTTATTTTTTTACTTCATATAAAATTTACTCATATAATTATAAGCTTAAGTTAACATTGAAAACAAAAAGATAATGCTTTAATTAATTTTTTCTCATTTTCAATAACATTTATATATTGACTAAGTAATGTGTATTCAATGGTATGTATGCATGCAAGTAAGTACATATTCAGGGTTACTATTTACCTTTACCCTTTTTCTTCTACATTCTTCTTCTATGATGCACCACCTCAAAAGACCTCCTTGGAATCTTTGCCTAAATCGCACCATTGCAAGTTGTTGCCATCCCTTGTCAAATTGAACCATCGTAAGTTGTTGTCACTTTTTGTTCTATTAGATCTACGTTTTAGTCAGATCTCATTTTTATTTGTTGCAACTTGCGATATGGGTTTTTCGTCGGCAAGGAGAAATGCTAGATGCCAACAACCATTTTTCGTCCTCTCGACACCCTTTGCCTTTACTTCTTTAAAATCGAACATCGCCATATCTGGTTTTTATTTGGTGTAGTTTGGATCTTTTCATCGATGATGGTGCTTCACTAGCAACCACTCATCTTCCTCTTGACACCCACTGCATATGCAGGTATGAGATCGGTGGTTGCATTTTCCAATCTCAAAAAGGGGGGAGATGTGAATTTATTTATATCTAATAAAAGGATTTTATTTTTATGATTTGAGAAAGGGATGATACTTTGCATATTTTTTCATATATGAGAAAGGTGTCATCATTGTTGACTTAGATGTCGTCGTTGTCATTCATTGTGCTTCAATGTTGTCACCATCGTTGCCACCACTGTGGTGGCAGTGTTGTTGTGGATGGGTGTAGGACGTGGGGACAAAGGATAAATTAGGAAAGGTAGAATAAAAGAGAAAAATTAAAAAAAACTTAACCCTTGATTAAAAAATAATATATCTAACAAATATTATAAAAACACTTTGGCACGATGTTGATTAGTTGTTTTGCTTTGGCGCTGTAGCCATTGTCATAAAGTAAATAAGTAAAATAACATTTATATAAAAATGATGATATTAATTATCAATCACTACAAGAGATCACTAATTGAATTGATCATTTAATGAATGTTTGATGTAAACCAAGTTAAGGTAAATATATAGTTGACAATAATGCAAGCAAATCATGCAAGATTATGAGATGATTATAATAAACACAACACAATAATGGGAACACAAAAGTGAAAAATCACAACATAATACTGCAAATTTAATTGAATGAACAAAAACAATTAGGAATTAGAACCCCTTAATTTTCTTCCAATGCAACCTAATATCATTCAATTCATACAATTGATATCTACATTTATAACTAAATAATCCCTAGTCCATTGATAGATAATTCTTTTTATCATTAACCAAAATCTTAACTCCTTAAGTGAATTTAATTGAAAATAAAATTTAAGTTCAAGAATGTATACAAATACATATTTAATTTAGAAATTAATTTTTCATAAAAATTAAAGTGAAAATTCGATGAAAATGTGATCAATTTGAAGACATTAAAAAATAAGAATTCAAAATACATGAAAATTAGATATCGCAAAAAAAATTAGCTACTTTATGTTTGAATCCATTACTTAAGAGATTTATAAATTCATTCTAAAATAAATAAAAAAGAAACTAATGGAGCAAGAAAATGATATAATCACTTATTGTGCAAGAATTACTAGAAATAAATGTGTACTTTTATATTGGTCACGGAAAACTATTATTGTTAAGCAATGATTATCTTAAATTAAAATCTCGTTTGTTAATACATTTCTGTTGTTAAGTGAAAGAATACATAATTAATTAAAGAATTTACATTTAACGTAAATTTATCAATTTGTATTATTAGTGTACTTCTATTTATTATCCTTTAATTATATATTAATGTTTAAAAATGAGTTACGCACACTTATTACATACATTATTATTTCATTTGTAAATACTTTTCTTTGTGCATGTTGAGAAATCAAAATTCACACATACATCATTATTTAATTGTTATTTAACTATAAACAACACTTCCCTTTCCTTTTTCTACAAAACCTTTATAACATGTTTCACTTTCTTAGCATCACTTTGTGTTTTGTTGCACATCAATACTATGTAAAAAAAATATTTTACTCTCTAGTTAGACAAGTCAAGTAGGAGTATGAGAAAGACTTATTTATTTTTAGTATTTTCCCTTTCAATGATAGTATGAATATCTGATAATGTGTTTAATCTAAAGTTTTTATCTTTTATGGTTAACATATGAGTATTTCCTTGAACATTTTTTATATATGATAGTTATTTTTTGAGTTAGTACATAAAGGGCCTAAAATCCTCAAAGCATTGAATCATATATAAAATATCAAGTAATGACTCCTAAAAATATGATATATAGGAAAAAAATACATTAATTAGTTGCAAATAAAATTGGCATCATTTGTAAGGTCATTATGTATGAATCACCCTCTAATTCTATAATCTCTTAATTCACTCTTATACTTTATTTAAGCGTCACAATTCTTTTAAGTTACACTATCTTGCAAAAGCTTGAATAGACAATGAAAGAGTCTTTGAATTGATTCAAAACATTAATATTTATCTAGGAGACTATTTTATCACTTAACCTATTAGTGGGTAAACCTGCAACTCTGTCAATGCAACTAACAAAAAACACACACAACAACAAGAAAAAAAAAATAGAACTAGGAAGTAATTGAAAAACAAATTAAAGAAGATAAAGGAAAAAAATGAACACTAGATATACATGATTTAGTCTTAAAGATCTGCGTCCACAGGAAAAGGAGCAAAGCAATCCAATGTGAGATGGAAGAATAAGATCAAGCCTGCACAATAGAATCCCCTTGGATCTTGTATCACCATTGTTGAGAAACAAAAAACAAAGAACCTAAGTCTTTCACTCTATTTTCACATATAACCCTTATCTCTCTTTTCTTTTTTTGAATTTTTCTTCTCACTATCAGAGAATTCCATGAAAATGAAACCTTTCTCCTTTATATCTCCCTCATAGAATAACACCTATGCTAGTATATAGAAAACAAATACAAGCCTACAAAAGATAACTCCCTAACAACACCTCTATCATAAGTTAGTTGTGACCAATAACTAACTATAACAAAAACTGAAAGCAACCACTTGTTAGAGCTTGCAACTGATTTTTGAGATACTTCAACATAACCTTTTACCAAATATGTTTCCTTTTGATTTTAAATTTGTATGAGTAAAAACTACACCTTAATGGGTTGCTACCCAAAAAAATTATTTACAGATCATGTTCCTTTAGATTTTATTTACTGAGTTGGAAATGATATTTACACCTTTGATAGAAAGAATGAATTTTTTTTGTACAGTACAAAAAAATTCACATAATACATTTTTTTAACATGTGAATCTATGTTGAATAGATATTTTTTATACAAAATCAACTTTAGAATTTAAAAGAGTGATACTTTATTAACATAAAAAAGAGTCCTCAAGCCTCCAGACTCATCACACAGAGGAGAAGATGAGATGACCATGATATCATACATTGATAAAAACACAATTAAAAAATAATGTGTTATTTATTAACATAAATGAAAAAATGTATAAAATAGTGTATAAAGAACAAAAAAACACTAAACTATATTATAGAGATGAATGAGAAACAATAGTTCGATCAAAACAAACATATATAGAAGAATTATGAGTATAGAAAAAATTTAAACTGCATTAATTAGTCATTAAATTTAGGTAGTTGGAAATTGTTGAAGGTAATAAATTTAGTAAAAAAAATGTGTTGAATATTTAACTTGAGAGCTTAGAAAGAAATTGATGAATGAAACACGTAGTTGGTAATCCATATAAACAATAAATTACCATTATTTTATAAATGACAAAAAATACATTTTATATAGTACAAAAATATGTACATGTCTATCATATAGTTCAAAATTTGATGAACGAAAGGTGTCAGTTTGTTAATTGGATCATGATGCGTGTTTCCAATGTTAGATTTTTTGTTAACATAAATGATGAGGTTATTGGACCTATTATTCTTGGAAGGGGCCTCAGACAAGGAGACATACTTTTTCCTTATTTGTTTATTATTTGTGTTGAAGGCTTATCTGCTTTGGTTAAAGATGATGAAAGGAAGTGTGAACTTCATGGGGTGAAAATTTGTAGGGGTGTTCCTATAATACCACACTTATTATTTGTAGTTGACAATTTCTTTTTCTTTACAGCTAGTGAAAGGGAGGTTATGGTGGTCAAGAGAATCCTCCAAGAGTATGAAGCAACATCGAGTCAGTTGATTAATTTTCAGAAGTCTAAAATTACTTATAGCAAAAATATGGAGCCTAGCTTGAAAAACATTATTACACATGTGCTTGGTGTGCGGGAGGGAGGAGGAAGGGGTAAATATTTAGGGTTCCCATATGTTGTATGAAAGAACAGAAAAAGTTGTATGTAATTTTATTTAAGACAGTGTGACAGAAGATTAATTCTTGGAGTGGTAAAGTGATGTCTATGGCTGGAAGAGAAGTTCTTATTAAGTCTGTAGTGCAAGATATCCCTACGTGTTGCATGGATATTTTCCAAATACCTCAATTGTTAGGGGATAACCATCAAAAGATGATGAATTCATATTGGTGGGGTTTAGGAAAGAGAGGTAGTAAGGGGATCAATTGGATGGTGTAGGACATGTTATGCGTATGAAGGAGAATTGAGGGTTAGGTTTTAGAAATCTATGTGCTTTCAAATTGGTTATGTTAGGAAAGCAATCATGGAGGATTTTTTCTATGCTAAATGTTTTACTATCAAAAGTCTTCAAAGTTATATATTTCCCAAGAGAAGAGTTTATGGAAGCTTTAGTAGGACACAACCCATCATTTACATGGTGAAGCATATTCTACTCTAAAATGGTCATAATGGAAGGATATAGATGAAAGTTGAGAAATGGTACTAGTATTGGTATTTGGAATGAACCCTAGTTGAGAATGGAGAAAAATTTCAATAAAATCTTATAATCAATGGGCTGGAAAATTTAAAAGTAACATATATTATGGATACCTCACATGGAAGTTGGAACATGGATGTGATTAATCAAATATTCAATATAAGGGATGTGATAGCATTCTTCAAGTGCCTATTATGCAAGGTACAAAAATGAACATAGTCATTTGGAGGAATGAAAATAATGGAGAATATTATGTTTGAAGTGCCTACAAGTTTATCATGGAAATTTCGTTGACTGATGGTCCGAAGAAGAGAAGAATTTGATCAGGACTGGGCTAAAGTGAAGGAATTGCAACACAAATGGGCAGTAAGACAAGAAGTAACAGATGGAAACTGCTACTGCAAGGAGCTTGGAAGTGCAACGTTGATGCTAGCTTTCAGGAGTCAATGAATGTCATTGGAATAAGAGCATGCATTCGAGATTATAAGGGGAGAGTAATTGTTGTGAGGACAGATTTTATGAAGCCATGTTTGCAAGTTCTAGAAGGAGAAACATGAGCTTTAATTTAAACATTAGTTGAGAGTAATAATAATTTAAAAATAAATATGGTTTTCAATTAACAGTTAACAATGGTTTAAAAAACCTTTATACTCAAATCCATAAACAATATTAGATTTGCCTAAATTGGGTTGATCATCAATGAAGTGGTTGGTTATAAAATTTAGGTTAACCTACCCAATTAAAAAACTACACATCATTAAAAAATAAAAATATGATATTTTTCCCCCTTCTTTATGATCTCATTTTTTTTCGCTTTCTTTCTCCTACACCCACGTCTCTTTCTTCTTCTGACTCTTTGTTTAGAAGCTAATGGCGAAAATCACCAATTTTCACCTTCATGCAAAAGCCACAATATGTTTGTAATATGTTTTTATTTTCTGCGCCTTTAATTTTCCAACACAATATTTCAAAATTTGATCCCCTCAAATTATTTGCTTGCGACAATCCTCCATTATGATGACACTTTCTAAATTGAATTCATTGCTGACTAAAGAGTTTTGCTTGCACGGACTTTGTTGAGAATCCTTCCAAATGACTTTCCTCATTTGCTTCATTACTAAATCTCACTGCTTCTTTCGAGAGCACACTCTTGCATCAAGTTTGGTGGGTTAAGGGATAAAACAAGCCATGGTCTAAAGTTTTAGAATGTACATTAAAAGTTAAAACACGATCAGGACTTATTGTCTCTCATATTTTGATATTGGATTATAGTTTGAACTAAACGTGAGTGAGAAAACATGGAAAAATAGAGCGAATAAGAAAGAGATGAGGTCGTGGAGGTGTGGGAGACAGAAAGTGAGAAAGACAAGATTGAATATATGATATTTTTTTAATGATGTGTAATTTTTTGATTGGACGTGCCTAAATCTGATGTGTTAAATATGTGTCCATACAAGAATTACGCTTGGTTGATTAAGATAATGACTAAGTATTGAGAGAATTACTCTTGGAAATTTGACAAGAAAAATATTGGTATAAACTATGATTAGGCCTTATGGTTACCATATTTAGTTCTTGCAGCAATGTTTTTCAAATATGAGAATTTGACTAAATGAAAAGAATAACTATTTAATCAATTCATATATTCATATATCATTAGTGTACTTCTATTTATTATCCTTCAATTAAATATTACTTCCGTTGATCTTTTTTTTTATAAGAAACAAGTTATAGTGTAAAATACACTATCACTTGTTTCTTGTAAAAAAAAAAAAATCAAAAGTAATAATGTTTAAGAATGAGTTGCATAAGTTATTTTTTTTTCACTTGTAAATACTTTTCTTTATGCATGTTGGGAAACCGAAAGTCCAAACAAAAGATCTTTATTATTGTCTAAGCATATAAATTGAAACCTTTAATTTTCTTTTCTACCATCATAAAGATTCTATCTCTAAAGATGATTCATTTTTTGCTTGTTATTCAACTATAAACAACTCTTTGCTTACCTTCTTTCCACAAAGCCTTTCTAACATGTTTCACTTCCTTAGCACCACTCTATGTTTGGCTAATTGACCAAAGGGGTTCTTTTGAAATTACCAAAATGGGGTTCTTTTGAAATATTTTACCAAAATGGGACAATCAACACTTGAAAATCTCTAATTTAACTAGAGTTTTTCACTATCATGTTAGCTCTTACCTTTTGTTAACAATTTTTTTAATTGTTTGAGACCACATGACATCCACATAAGACATTGACATGACATTGAAAACACTAGTGTCACTTCAGTGTCTTACATGAATATCATGTAGAGTTAAAAAGTGCCACATGCAAAAATACATCTTTAATAACATTTTACATTTTTAAAATATAGTTGTGTAACCTATGATGATGGACATAACTTATATTAAATTGTATTTGGAATAAAACTATGATATCATAATGTTTTCTTCCTTTTTTTTATAAAAAAAATGTCAAATTACAACTAAACAAACATTGTCTTTTGCATTAAAAATGTGTTGTTATAGTTGAAATGTATGTTCTATCTAAATGTATGTCCTGACTACCTCATAATTGACAATCAGAAAGTGCTCGTACATCCATCCCTGCATCAAACATTAACATAAATATTTATTGTAAAATTGAAAATCTAGAATTGCATCACAAGATAATGTATACAATTTATACTTGTAAAATGGTTATATCTTGCTAAACTAACAACAACTATGCATGAAAAGGAAAGATAAACATTTTTATGAAATTTCATTTAATACATAAGTTATTTTCATCTGTCAAACTATACAAAAAAATGTACAATGAAAATGTGGTTCCCTTGCATAGTGTACATAAAATCATACTTCTTAGTACATTTTCTTTATTGAAAAAATTTTCCTAACGAAAGTATGATTTCGTTGACTATACAACATAATCATACTTCCATTGAGCATGTTATATTTAGCCCCCTTGTACAATGGATTTGTGATTCCACTAAGCATTTTTTCCATCAACCACAATGCACAATAGAATTACGATTTCGTTGTGCAAGGGGGATACGAAAAAAAAAATAATGGAATCATGATTCTATTATATATAATACAATGAAATCTTAATTCCATTGAAAAATATTTTCCGCACCCCTCTAATGTAGTAGCATCGTGATTCCGTTTTGCATTGTGATTGAGGGTAAATTTGGAATTTTGAATGGTGGTAGGGACCAATAGCAATCTTTTTGGGACCAATAACAACCGTCAAAATCTGACCGGGCCATAATCCAATAAGCTCAGGGGAAAAACTTTATACACCCAGAAAAAGATTAATACACCATTCCGGTACAGTGCATTTCCGAAAATACCCTCACTTTTATTAATGTTGATACATATAACATTAGATTTTTAATGTATATTTAATACACGTATAATTTTATATAATAAATTTTGTAACAATTAATTTTGACCTAATAATTAAAGTATTTTTTTACATATAAAAATTATAGTTTTAAATTAAAATCATAAGTTTAATAAAAATTTGTAGGTCTAATAAAAATTATTTGTATTTACAGGTTAAATTAAAAATTATATCTGTATTTACAGTTTATTAAACCTGTAAATTTTTATTAAACTTATGATTTTAATTTAAATCTATGATTTTTATATGTAAAAAATACTTTAATTATTAGATCAAAATTAATTGTTACAAAATTTATTATATAAAATTATATGTGTATTAAATATACATTAAAAATTTAATGTTATATGTATCAACATTGATTGTTTTTAGTATAATTGACATATTAGTTCTAGGGATGACAAAGTGGGTCAGCCCACCCAAAAATGGGCCTGGCTGGTTCACTTTTGCATAGTGGACTGAAAATACTAGTCCGCCTCACTTTAAAGTGGGTTAGTGGGCTAGCGGATCAGCCCTCTTAAAAAATAAAAAAGTAATTTTTCTTAAAAAAGGTAAAAAAAAGTTATTAAAAAAATTTAAATGTAATTATTTATACTAAAAATTAATAATGTACTAACTTAATCCTATAACGATGATTTTTAATATAAAATTCATGTCTAATAGAAGGAAAAACAAGCACAAAATACATGTTTAACAGTAGTTTTCAATTACTTCCTAAGTCGTAACAAATTCTTAGAATTTTGCTTCACAATGATGCAAACAATCAAAACATAGTTGTACATGTAGTATAACTCATTATTAGGTTCCAAATAAAAATGTATTAAGGATTCAAAATCATTCACTTCTTCTTAATCACTCTCCCTCTAAATCACTCATTTAATTACCCATTAAATATTTTATTATTTTTTTATTGGTGGGTTGCTGATTCAGCCCTAGCCCACAATTTTGTGGACCGGGTTGGCCCGGCCCGTTTAATGAATGTGGGCTAAAAATCTCAACCCGGTTCACATTTTTTGTGGGCCAAACGGGCTGGCCCCCCAGGTCAGGCCCATTTTGCCATCCCTAAATAGCTCAATTGGTTGGAGTGTCATGTTAATAACCTAAAGGTCACAGGTTCAAGACTTACATGTGCTATTATTTGAAAAAATATATTTTAACTTTAAAAAAATAAACTTACTTACAGATATATTTTAACTTAAAAATAAAATAAAATGGTGTATTAATCTTTTTGTGGGTGTATAAAGCTTTTCCGTAAGCTCAGCCCAATACCATCCATTTAAAAACCGTGCCTGCCGTTTCTCCAATTTTTCTCCACTCACACAGTGCCTCACTACTCACCATGGAGGTTGCCACAGCAGCTTCTAGCATCGCAATCAACAAGCCCATGCTGGCATTGCCCTCTTCGTCTCGAACCGCAACCCCTATCAGAGCCATGAACACCTCCACCTCCTCCGTCAGGACCTCTCTCTCCTCCAACTTCGTCGCTCCTTTCACCGGAATCAGCAGCGTCTTTAGCCTCTTCTCCGGCCACAAGCTTCGACCCTCCTCCCTCAATCCGGGGTCGTTTTGCGGCTCCAACTCCAAACGAGGCGTCGTTACCATGGTACGGCTTTTTCTACTTTTCTCAACCACGTCTCGCGTTCGCGTTTCAGATGCTGGTTTCGATTTGGATAAGAGATTCGTGACTTGACCTGAATGCTGTAATAGTTCAGAATCTGATTTGGCGTGAACACTCACCGTTTGTCTGTGCGTACTGTGATAATTTCATGTTTGAATTTATTGGTTTCGAAGTTTAATTTGTCACTAAGCACGAGTATGAGGTCGTATTGTTTATAGTTTTCGTTTTGCTAGAATAAAAAAGGTTGCAGTATGTAGAATTTATACAATTTGAATGTGACATAGTATAGAGATGTGGAATTTGACTTTGACGTTGATTGAAGAAGAGGTGAGTAGGTTTTGGTGATGGCTAAGGTTGTTTTAGAACAGAGTTTGCAGGTAACAGATCAGGGATTTGAAATGTATCTATTACACCCAACAAAACGAAGTTGTTAGCAGAGAAGACACTATCAAAAATAGCCTTCTCTTGGAAGCAGAACTAGAAAATATTTATTTAGGTAGCCAACCATATTAGGGAAGAAATAGGATGGATGGAAATTGGGAAGGTGAATGGAAATAGAGTGGCAATTAAATGTGTTTGGTTTAAGAGAAATTGGGAAGAAATAGCTAAGAGACAAATAGGTGAGAAATGGAGTGAAAATAGCTAGTGGATCTCACACTTTATTTCCCACCTAAGTCTTTCCTGTCCACCCTATTTCTTCTTCTCCAGACAAACTGACAAAAGGTAGCCAACCGTTTTTTTAACCACATGTTCTATTTCATTTTTGAAACCAAACATCAAATAGGAGTCATGTTATGTTCTGTCTTGTTCTAGCATATTTACGAAATGCCACCTTAATCCCTGAAGCAACAAAGGCTCATAAAAGCGCTGTACACCTTACCACCAAAAAATGTTAAAACATTTTAAAAAATAAAACAGTAAAATATTTGACCTTTTTCCATTGAATTTCTATATAAATAAACTATTCATTCTGCAAGCATAATGTTAATAGTACAAGTCAAAGATTATGATGTTCAATTTACAAAAAGGAAATATCCTAAACTACTTGTTGGCTTGATGGTAAGAATCCCAAAGATTGACAACTAGTAATTATTTTAACATCCTGCTTAAATTACCCCCATTTATCATAGTGGATAGCAAGTTAGATGGCTGGGCTACTAGAGATTTTTTCTACTAATACTAATAAGATGATAGAGGCATGCATTGCCTGAACTAGAAAAGGCACTCCTAAGGTGCCAAGAGGCACTGATCTATCTGGCACCTTGCCTTGCATGCCGTTTTTAGGCTTCTTTGCCACTTTTTCTTTATACCTGTCTTCTTGATAGGGGATAGGATTTTTATTGATGGATTCTCTTTGGTAGTCAGTGGACAGTTTGTTCAGAGTCTTTTTGGTAGGTATGTGGAGATGGCAGGGAGTTTATATATATATATATATATATATATATATATATATATTTGTCTTTGTTTGACACTATGGCTATGATAGAGCTCATGACATTTGTTCTTTTTTGTTTTCTTCTAATTTTCTGTTAGTTTTTCTTTTGTTGAAAAGAGACTGATGTAATGATGTATGTAAATCTATATTGTATTAGAAGTTGTATGTGGTCATTGCTGTGCAGTGCTCGACCTAACATTCCGTAACTTGCATGGTTCCCCCTTAAGGTGTAAAGTTCTTTGTGCATGTATATTAAGTGAATAAGTGGTATAACTTGTAATGTACAATATTTGAGGAGTGAAAGCAACACACTTTTTCTAACACGCTTTAGTATTGGTTAAAATTTACTGATAACTACAAAATTAGGAGAGAGATTCATTAAATGTGAAGTGAGACCACCAAAATTTGTAAATTTTAAATAATAGTGTGTTACTAGAATTTCTCACAACATTTTATGACACATTGAAGCACTATATATGCTATCAATACTACTTATGCAGGTTTGTTGTTCTTTTTTTGTCTTTGGATAGGTTATTCCTTTTCAAAGAGGAAGTGCATGGGAGCAACCTCCACCGGACTTAGCTTCTTACTTGTACAAAAATCGAATTGTTTATTTGGGCATGTCTCTTGTTCCATCTGTCACTGAGTTGATACTAGCTGAATTTCTTTACCTTCAATATGAAGATGATGATAAGCCTATTTACCTATACATAAACTCCACTGGGACAACTAAGGTAAGTAATGTTTCTCTATGTATTCAGCCTGGGATATTCGTCTTCATGAGAAATACGTTCTCATAGTTTGATGTGTGTTGATTTATTTAATTTAAAAGCATTTGCCTTATTACTGAAGTGCATATAGCAGGAGTTGCTTGATGTAGAATGACATGTTGTAAGAGGGAACAAAATAGGGGACTGGGGAGTGTGAGCATTAGAGGAGTGATAGTGAAGTAGATGTGACAGATCAAATTATGCAACTTTATTAGAAATATAATTGGTTTTGTAGTGTAAATGCATTTATTTTTTAGTAATTAATAAGTATATTATTCCCTAGTGCAGTGCACCTCAATAAAAATTATGCTTTTTGAGGTTTCCTTTTTGAAGTTGCCCTAATGAGCTAAGAAATTGCAAGACTTGCTTAATTGTTAAGTTTGATTATTAATCTGAAATGCATATCAATGTAAATTTTGACAAGCACAATATTGGTGGCACTTGCTTTTAATTGTGATGCACAGTAAACATATATACTATCAATTATGGTGAATAGAGGTGTTGATGAGTGCACTAGTCCATGCTCTCACTAGATTGTAGTGCACTGAAAGTGCAGCTCTTGAGCTAAATCCAAACTAGCCTCAGGTACTACCAGGTTGCAAGCATTGGGCAGGTGGTGGGGCGGTTCTAGGTTGGGTTAAGTCTAGGCCCAATCCTGTGAGGATGAAGCATATCTAAAGCCTACAAATCTACCAAGCCTCACTTTTTATATACACCATGGCTATGGAGCTTTTATGACAGCCAAAAGTGTTGGAGCCAGGATTTGAGTAAAGGGGACCAATATTTAATAGCTAATAATATGCTGAAATTTTCATTTTGATACACTCATGTACTTGAAAATAGAGAAGAGAGGACAGATTGAATTGTTTCTGTTGACTGATATGTAGAAAATTGATACAGATCTAGAGATCCTAATGAGGCTATCCTAATTAAGGAAATAAGGAAACAAATCACAAATTAAAGCTGTACACAATCAATCCCCTAATTACGGTAATTACGATCACAATCCTACTTAATTACAGATCATAACTAATCTTATCATATAGGGCCATGCCAAGTTGCAAACACTTGTCAATCTAGTTTTTTTTAGAAACTAAAGAATAATAAGGATGAGTTTTGAAACTACAAGTCTACAAGAAACTATTACTAATCATAACATTTTTTGGGTTTAGTTTAAAGTTTTTATGGAGATGCAATGATGCTAATGCTAAACCTCTGCCTAAGACATATATATTAGCATAGATAATTTAATAATTATTTTAAATAGCCTAGCTGAATGAAATTAATAAAATCAATAAAAGTTACTATATTTCTTTTTGTATCAAATGTAGAAATTGTATTATGAGAAGATAGCCACCCAGTTTTATGAGAATATCATATACAACAATAACAACAGCAAGAATTCAGCCTTATCCTACTAGGAGGTGGCCTCATGAATCAATCTGAACTGTTGGGCTAGTGTGACTACTATTGAACTGCAAATAGTTTTCATAAGATTCTTTACTGGTGCTACAATCTCCATGAAAATATTCATTTGTTTAATAGAATTTTGTTTCCTTCTTTCAGGGAGGTGAGAAGTTGGGTTATGAGACTGAGGCCTTTGCAATTTATGACGTGATGAGGTTATTATCATTATGCTTTCTGTGATCATGTCATTTATTTTCTTTATCTCACTTATATTGGGCTGCTCGACTATATACTACATAGGTATTAAATGGAAAAAAATCTTTAACTATTGTCTTTCTTTATTTTCTCTGCTGCACCTTGCATTGCATGTTTTAGGTTGTAAGGTGGAGAAGTCCTTTTGTTGGCAGTGCTTACATAGGCACTGTATTCAGATTTTAATAATTAGGAACCCAAGAGACCCTCTGTGGGGTGATTGCGTGGTTGTAGTACCTATAATATGTATCCTTACCCAGGTATTTTTCAATTGAAAGTGATTATCTAGCTGGTGTTGACTTTTGTTGGGTACTGTACCTTTGATGATCTCTAAATTGTATCAAGGTTTTCAACTGACTGTCATTTTTCTAAATTAACTCTTTTCTAAAGCTGTTGTTTTCATTGAGTGTTTCATGATTGGTGGAGCTAATATATTCAGCTTGTGTATATAACTGACCCCGTTTAGAAGTTGTTGTGTTTCCCTTGTTTTGCCATAAACTCTGTCTATGATGTCACTAAATGCTGATCTGTATTTGTCAACAATTTCCCTAAGTTTGGCTATACTGCATATCTTCTCCTGATCTCTTTTGGATTAATATTTCTGCTGTTGGATGCTAACAACATGATGCTAATATCTAATAGATTTTAAATGGACATGATGCCGAATGTTTATATGTATGATGGAACAACTACGTTTACTTTTCCTGTACTACCCTACCCCCAAATAGGATTCTATAGCTTTTTCCCAACTTGAAGAATTCCCCATAGAAAGTTTGTGTTTGTAAATCTAGTCAAGTTGTTCTGATACAGGTATGTGAAGCCTCCTATTTTTACTCTTTGTGTTGGTAATGCTTGGGGAGAAGCAGCGTTGCTTTTGGCTGCTGGTGCAAAGGGAAACCGTTCTGCTTTGCCATCATCAACTATAATGATAAGACAGGTTTGCTCTCAATCATTTCTTACTCTTACAAACTAAGAGGCTGTTTGGTTTGGGAAAACGTTTCTTGTTTTTATTTTCTGTTTCTACTTTGCTTCCTGTTTTCAAAAGTTCATTTACAAAACTGTGAAAACAATAAAAAGTTGTTTTTCACTGTTTTCTATACTAACGTTTGAAAGCAGGAAATAAACTGAAAATAAGATGGCAAGTGGTATTTTTCTAATTAAAAGTGAAAATAGAAAACATTTTTTTAAACCAAACAACCTAACTATCCCAAAAAGCTTGTGTTGTTATGTGCTAGCACATGAATGGTCGCTTCAGTTACTTAGTTTATTGTATGTCTTTTGGGGATCTTTTATCCAAGCTGCTTAACAGTATGCCTTCTCAATTTGCAGCCTATTGCAAGGTTTCAAGGTCAAGCAACAGATGTTAACCTTGCAAGAAGAGAAGTCAATAATGTGAAGACAGAACTGGTAAGTACTTCAATCAAATTTTAGTTTTAATTGATAATTGCTATCTGTAAAGCTATGTGGATCAGTGCATCATTTTGTGTTTTTAGTCCTTTTAAAATATTGAAATGTCATTTTGTTGAGCAGTAGCCAAACATTTGTTGGTTCCCTTCAACCGCAAAGCATATGAGATTATGAATTATGAATTATGTTGTATTTGAGCTTCACAAATAGACTTGTGCATGCTTTTGGTTTACTATGAACTCTTAAGAATGTAGGTTTTACTAATTATCTTTAACAAAGGCTGATTGAAAGATTATTGTAACAACTCACATGCATGATGTTTAATTTTTTAAAAGGTTAAATTGTATGCAAAGCATATGGGAAAAACACCTGAGCAGATTGAAGCTGATATTCAGCGTCCAAAGTATTTTAGCCCTAGCGAAGCTGTTGAGTATGGCATCATAGATAAGGTACTTTACATCATACATTTGTTTTTTTGTCATTTGTTTGCCTTGAAAATTTAAGTAACTGTCTTGTTGCAGGTTATATACAATGATAGGGGCAGTGAAGATCGTGGAGTTGTTTCTGACCTTAAAAAGGCACGGCTTATTTGACAGTTGGAATTTAAATTGCCATTTTCTTGGAGTTCAGGTAAAGTACATCTTGAGTCATTCTTGTATTAAACAGTTGTTGCAACTTCAAAATTGATTTAATGTTATCTTAGAAGGAAGAGTATCTGTCCCCCTTCTACCAACAATTCTTGTATTAAACAGTTTTAAATACCATCAATGGCAATGTTTAACAAATTTGAAAAATAGTATCATGAATTTTAAACAGTGAGCAATTTGTGATATATGTGGGAAGATGTGGGCCTAGCTTTTAAAGATGTATTTTTATTTCAGTCGGCATATTAATACTAATTTAATTTAAGAAATAATTTACTCAAATTAGCTAATAGAATAATGTAATAGAATACACATTGATATTGGTAGAGTCTAGGCTAATCATTTGTTTAATTTAGTACTCGTACGAACTAAAACACATGTAGTGAATAATTGTTAGTATCTTTGGTCAAAATATGGTATTTTTTTATTAAAAGGATTTACAAATTGAAAACAAGGGAATTAGAAAATATAATGGCGATTTAAACACTTAATGCTTCTTGCATCCCTCTTTCACATCACCTTGCTAACTTGAGATGGTAAGATAGGTATGGATATATTATGGCGAATTTGTGTGATCTAATGATATAATATAATCTGTTGGATTTGAACTGCATGATGGTGCAGTTATTTTTGAACTTTAGAGAATCATAATCCCAGGAGAAGGTACAATTATGATCATGCTAAGGTTGCTGCTTGGGCTGTTTGGTATACTTGTTTATATCTTTCATTTGCATTACAAAGAGCCATTAGAGTTAAGACTATGATTGAATTGGTGAATAGGCCCCCTTTGTATAATGTATTGGCCTCATTTAGTTTCATCTTGTTAGTTGGGTGCTTGCTTCACAACACGTTGCTTCACAACATTTTGTGGTCCGTTAGTCTTGGCTGTGTATTTTTTTGCATTATCTAATTTAAGTGGCATGTCCCGTTGATGGAGTGTGTTATCAATATTGATGGACATTATAGTGATTGTACTTTTTGCTTTTTAAAACAATACTCCCCTTTGTTTCCTTTTTCGGCATTGATTATTTTTTTCTTTTTTAGAGGTGGGAGGGGTGAAAGTTAAGAGAGTAGTACTCTACTATTTCGCAAGAATGGTAAAATGTGTCCTGAGCTAAACATGTTAAGTGTTCCAATCAAAGGCTGTTTGTGCATGGTCTAATATATTTCGTCTGATGGAATTGTTCCTGTCAACAGGAATTTGTGTGGAATTGGTATAGTTCTTGTGTATTCCTTATTCTCTTGCAATAAGTTGCTTTATATTCTTAATAAATTCTTTGTTTATAATAGAAGTAGATCAGTTAAAATGGAAGATCAGCAGCCAAATTGTACAACCATGCCAAGCATAGCGGACATTGGAGTCTCATTGTTAATACCGTAGACTATATTTCCCTCCCCCAACAGTAGGCTGAAGGATCTACCATTTGTTTTCTAATACTTTGTACACATGATTGTATTCTGGTTCATTCTAATTCAAATTGTTTTTCTGTCTGTATTAGCAGAAGGAAACTTCTATAGAATAATTATAAGACCTGCAATATTATATAGAATTGAATGTTGACTAGCACATAAACAATGAGCATAAATAGGGATAGTAAAAATTATGATGTTAAAGTGAATTTGTGGTTATACAAAGATGAATAAAATAAGAAATGAAGATATTTGAAGAAAGGTAGTAGTAGTACCGGTGAGTAAAAAGATGAGAGAGCACAGATTGAGGTGATTTGGGAACGTAATGAGACGGTCTCGAGATGATTTCGTAAGAACAAAAGTTTGTTATCAAGAGTTCGATACAAAGAGAGGTAGAGATAAACAAAAATTTACCTTGGAAAAGGTAGTTAATAAGACTTATGGTGTGTGATATGGATTGACGGACAATGTGTCTTAGAATGGAATGGAGAAAAGTTATAAACTTAGTGAAGGATTAGACCAGTTGTTATTTTTATGTTTCAGATGATTTTTGTTTAGTTTTTTTCTCTTCATTTTTTCTCTCCTTCTTTTTCCCTTGTTTTCTTTTATTTTATTTCTTTAATTTAATCTATTTTTATTCACTGGAACAATTATGATCCCGAAGTCAATTCGGGGCAAGTGCTCGAAACTATTATGACATAACTATGGGGCGCTCAACGGACCTTTTTAATCTTCTAAGACCTCTTTTGCGAGCTTTGAGTGGAAGTTAAATAATTTTTTGTGTAGCCTAATCTATTGTATTCATATTTTATTTAGAAGTTCTTATATAGAACTAATTTTACCTTTATTATAGAGAAACAAATATTATTATGATGTACTTAATCTATTTCAAATCCCGTGAGCAGTAGTCATTAGCGTTCATTATTAGGCAATCTATTAGACAATATAATATACGGGTATTTTTTTTAGAAAGGTCTATTTTCTTTTATTAATTTCATTGAATATTATTTGAATAATAGAAAAAGGAGAAAATTCTCTACTGTATCCACATATTGTTTATTTCTATGAAATACTAGACGAAATTTAACAATTTTAAAGGGATATAATTAATTTCTATGATTGGTCAGTGCTATAGAAATGAGTTTTGAATTTGATTAATGGGGATAATAAACAAAAATTTATAATTATATCTATCTATCTATCTATATAGATAGAATTATAGATAGATAGATATAATTTAAGAAGAAAATATAAGAAAAAAAAATAAACTGGTGTTTTTATTCAAAACGTCTTGTGATCTTCAACCAATTATGGATTTCAATATAATTATCGAAGGTTAGGGTTATAATTTGTTTTTTTTTTTCAACATCCTCATATCTATTATTGAGTTTATTTACCATCGATTTCAATTAATTTTGATTAAATAATGTTGATGTTGATTAGCAGAAAGAAACTCAAATACCATCAACGGCAATGTTTAACAAATTTGAAAAATAGTATCATGAATTTTAAACAGTGAGCAATTTGTGATATATATGGGAAGATGTGGGCCTAGCTTTTAAAGATGTATTTTTATTTCAGTCGGCATATTAATACTAATTTAATTTGAGAAATAATTTACTCAAATAAGCTAATAGAATAATGTAATAGAATACACATTGATATTGGTCGAGTCTAGGCTAATCATTTGTTTAATTTAGTACTCATACGAACTAAAACACATTCAGTGAATAATTGTCAGTATCTTTGGTCAAAATGTGGTTTTATTAAAAGAATTTACAAATTGAAAACAAGGGAATTAGAAAATTTAATGGCGATTTAAACACTTAATGCTTCTTCCATCCCTCTTTCACATCACCTCCTTGCTAACTTGAGATGGTAAGATCAAGGTATGGATATGTAAAAGCTTAGATTTTTTTTATTTAAATTTTAAATTATAAAATACAAGTATCTCCTCTAATCTTGTTTGAACATAAGATTATTATGATACAATTTACAGAAAATCATTATTAACAACAATTTTCTATCTCCAAATATTTAATACAAGACTTGAATTTTAATCACTAATTAAATTAGAACATCATGATCCACACATGCTTAATGACAGATGTGGCTGGTTTTGATTGAGTGGTCAAAATTATATAAATACAAATGTTTTTTTTTTTGTATTAAATATGCTTTTATTAATCATGCAAAGCATGGGACCAATGATCTAGTAGTATATAAATATTACTACTTATTTATTTAACTCCTATGAATATCATGTATTTCTTATTTTATTCTCCAATTTTGAAATCCCGTAGGTACTCTTTTGACTCGTGGGGGTACTTAACAAAAATGAGTGTAACAAAAAAAGTTCAATTATTCAACTGACTATATTGTATTTGTAAGACGACTGCGAGTTCAGCATCCTCTTTCTTGGCAGCTTCCTGTAATGAGGAAGGAGCCACCACGTGGATGGCTGGACTTAAGAAGCACCTACTCCAATAGATTTCAGTTTTTCTGTGATTGGATGCCTCCTTCACAATGGATGACTTACAATTGTCCTCGTATGCAAAAGTCCCGCATGCCATAAATAGAAACTAATATTACACATTTAAGGTTTGTTTGGTTCTACAAAGACTACAAAAAAAAAAAAATGAATTTCCGACTGAATATTTTTAAAAGACAATATTTCGTCGGAAATTTTAGCATTTCTAATAAAAAAATATTTTTGTGGGAAATTTATGAATTTCCGATGGATTATTTCCCGTCGAAAAATACTGTCGGAAATACTTAGGTTATCGACGAAAATTTTTGTCGGTAATTATTCCGTGGGAAATATTTTAATTTCTGACGGATTTACCAACGAAAAAATTTGTGCAAAATATATAACGAATATGTCCGATGAAATAATTCCGACGGACAATATTTCGTCGGTAATTTTAGCATTTCCAACAGATATTTCTGTGGAAAATTTTCGACGGATATTTTCGTCGGTAATTTCTAAAGGAATTATCTGTCAGAAATTACTGACAGAATTATCCGTGGGAAATTTTCGACGGACAATATTCCGTTGGAAATTTTAGCATTTCTGACGGATATTTCCGACGGACAAATTTATTTAAAGTCAAATTGACTAATTTAAAATGATGTAAATTGATCTTCAAAACAAAATCGGTGAAAATAATTTATTTACAACTAATTCAGTTAATCAAAATTCATTCACAATCAATTTTAAATCGATTCTTTAAAACTAGTTTAAAAGAATTGATTCGTCAACTAGTTCAAACATTTGAATTTAAGACCCAAACATTTGAATTTATTTTAAGAACTGAATTTAAATACAATCATTGATTTAGAAATCAGAATACTCAACTACTTAGGTCAAACAACATTTGATAGTTTTGTCTCTTTACAAATGAGTATGAATATGTAGTTCTTTGCTACAGTTGATGGACCTTTGTCTTCTTGTTTAATATCCTTAAATATAACATCGATACACCAACTATTAATTAAAATATTATCTTTTAACTATAATTTGTAATTTGTTTCCTTTTAAGCTCTTATTTTAATTATCTTCTATAAACAATTATTAAATATTATATTGAAGCTGTTATAAAAAAAGTAATAAACAATGAATTTCTTGGTTTTTTTCCTAGCGTGTATAATAACCATGAAAAAAAAAATTTACTATATTCCGTCACAAAAGACATTAGCGACGGATTTTGCGACGGATTTAGCGACGGCCAGAGAGTGGCGCCGTTAGCGTGGGAGGTGCGCCATAGTGGCGCGATTAGCGTCAGAATGCACCAGAAGGCTATTTCTCTCGAATAAATGGTGCGATTAGCGCGGGATATGCTCCGGAGGCCATTTTATGCGGCAATCCAGCGCTAGTAGTGTCAGAATGGCGCGAATAGTGCCATAGATGCGGGAAAATGGCGCGATTAGCGCCATAGTGGCGCGGTTAGCGTCATTAGTGCCCAGAAGGCCTGTTGTCACGAGAACTTGGCGCGAATAGCGCCAGAATGGCGCTATCAGCGCGGAAACTCGGTCAGGACAAGTATAAAAAGCCCATTTCGCGATTTTGTGGGCCAAAACCTTATTTTCTTCTTCCTTTGAGCCTTGGCAGCCATTGTTGAGCTTTGGAGCTTCATACCCACTCCATCTTTGATCTAAATACTTCCCTTCAAACATGAAACTTGCAAGGAATCACCCTATAAGCTAGAATTCTTCATCACTTTTCCTTAAAAACCTTCAAACGAAGAGATCCCTTTTCCTAGGGGAGGTGATTCTTGGACACCCAAGTTTGGGGAAGCAGTCCATTAGCCTTCCTTGTCATCTTAGAGGTAAGAAACTCGAGTTTTACCGTTTGATTTGTGATTTTGTTCTTGGGATGAATAGTGATCCTTTTGAGCTAGAGCTGGAATTAGGCTTGAGTCCTTTAGAAAAATATGCTTAGGAGGTTGTTGTGATGAATCAACTTTGAAATGTTAGTTTCATAGACTTTGGTTCTTGGCTTTGAGAAATGCATGTGTAGGTAGTCTGTTGGTTAATTGATGATTGTAGAACATGCATGAGCCTTGTTACTGGTACTATATGTGCTCAGGAAGCTATATAAACGGTATTTTTGTGTTGAAGAAGCCGTTTAGCCATATTGTTCATTGTTGAACTTTGGGCTTGTATAGCTTTGATTTGGTTAATTCTATAACCTTAAGATAGAGGACATAGAGGTTTATATGGAAAGAAATGATGTCTCCTCTCATTTTAAAGGTTGAGGACCGTTGTTGTATGCTTATGCTTTGTAAGGTTGAATGTGTGGATAAAACCAGTAGATGCCCTTGTTAGATCTGTTTATATTCCCTTGTTAGATCTTTGCTTGTGTGTTGTCTCCCACAAGGTTTGATTTTCATATTCAAATTTTATTAATTGTAATTGTTCTGACTAATATTTAACAAGTTTATTTCTTATGTTTTTCACCTATTTAATGATTTAGAGAACTTGCTATTCAAATTGCGGAACAGTTTGATGCTCTAGGTTCTCAAATTGGTGTCAAGTGTGCCGTGGTGAGTTTCAATCTATTTTTCTGAAATGATTAATTATGTGTGAATTTTATTGCTTCCTTCATAGCTGATTTTGTTTTGTTTCTCCCCTTGAGACTCTTTCCAACATATACTTACCCTTATATGGTTGTTAGGCACTATGTTAATTTTCTGTTCATTACATGCATATTAAACAATCTATTTAATTGGCATCTTATCCTTTTTCTCTACCTTGTTGGGGGAATATATTGACAAGGTACAACAGTCCATCAAGATAGTAAAGCAACCTCATATTATTGTAAGTGTTACTATTGCTGTAAGCATGCTTTGATTTCATTTGTTTTTTGTAATTAGAGTGTTAGGTAATACTTGATAGTTGAGTGAGATCCAAAATTTAATCATTATATTGCTGGAACAAATTCCTATTGTTGGTTTTTTCCTTCTGTTGTTTTTAGCATGTCTTCTTTCAAATATTATTGTTAAGTTGTTTAACATGGTTCTTTAACTTTCACTGGCTGATTATATTTATGGTCCTTGCTAAAATTTAACTCTTATCTACCCAAAGGGAAATGATTGATCGAATACTATGTTTTGTATGTTCTGAAAACTTAAATATTTCTTACTTGGGAAAGTTTTTAGAGAATTGTCCTGTTATAGGGTCCAAGTATGTTTAAGCCAATCTTTTAGCTTTTTACTTCATCCATTAATTGTCTTCCTTACTTTTTAAAAGCGAAGGTGTGGTCAAGGTTTTAAGTCTATGATGTTATGGTTGGTTCACTTCTTGAAAGCACAAGCCTCATGACAGATAGAGAAATTTTGTTGATATTTCACCTCTGGAGGTTTACTATCTATATATAGAAGAGTTTCCTTGGACTATAATATTCTACAATGAGCATTGATCAAACTTATTTGGAATTCCAAATTCTGGTTCAATGTGTCTTGGCACTGATTTGTCTTTCATTTTGCTTTTTCTTTTTTTTGTTTTGCTTCTGGCCATATTTGCACCAAAAGTCTAAATATGATTTCACCCTTGCTTATATGGCCGTAAGGGTGAAAGATCATTTAATTGGCAAAGCTCAAACAACACTAGTGATAGTTAGATATGTAATTACAAGAACCCACAATAGTTTTAAATCTTTCTTTGATCATGCTTACTAGTACTATAATTTCGTCCGGTGATTACTAGTACTATAATAATAACATTGGATTCCATATTCCTCACTTACTTTCCATTGTATTCTTCTCCAGTGATTACTAGTACTATAATAATAACATTATTTCTTTATCTCAATCACAGTGCCCGTTACATGATAATCTCACTTGTGTAAACAAGTCATTGATTTGATAAAAAAAGCAAAAGCTAGTTGCAGTGAGGGGACTAGTAAAGGGCTAGGATGATACAAAACTATAGGAGCAGTCTTAAAGACAAAGGTATGTGTTCCTTCTTCTAATTAAATTCAAAGTCAAAATTACCTTACTAGTTTTATAATGAGCATTTGAACAACAAAATAGCTTAGCTAGTGGTTATGTCCTGCCGTTCTTGTTTATTGAAATTTCTTGATATCAATCCAAATGGTTTTCGAGATTTCTAGTACGTGAATTTTATTAATTTCTATCCGATACCTTATATGCATCAATGCTTATTCTTTAACTATATATATTTTATTAATTTCTATCTCATAACAAAAGAATATATAAATCATTATTTATTAGTCAATCTTTTTACATACACAAGGTATAGAATAATTTTTGTAAAATATGTTTCTAGCATTAAAATATTTGATAGTTTAATGCACAACTTGCTTTCTATAGAAATTGGGAATTCATAATTGGACAAACTTAGATAAGTTCTCCAGATTGTGGTTAGCATGCTAGTTTACTGAATTATATATTCATCTTAGATAAGTTTATGCTTGTCATTATTGTTATTAAATAGACATGGTGCTTTTATTTTACATTTATTTTGAATTTTAGTTAATTTATTTTAACATTTATTTGGAATTAATGAATTTGAATATATTATTAATTGCATGTATGTGTTAATTTCAATATTAATGTTAAATAATACAAATGAAAAAATATACTCAAATAATTGACATTAAATAAAAAATTAATACAAAATCATAGAAAATTAATTCCCGACAGAATTTCCGACGGATCTTTCAGTCGGAAATTTCTGACGGATTATTCCTTTGGAAATTTTCGACGGATCTTTCTGTCGAAAATTTTTGACGGATATTTTCGTCAGTAATTTCCGACGGAATGATCCGTCGAAAATTCGAGATTACCGACGAATTTTTGCATTTCTGACGGATTTTGGCCATCGGAAATAACGATTTTTTTTGTAATGAAAAGAAGTGAGGGATGAAAAGAATTAAGAGAAAGAGTATGGTGTTATTTGTTTATTGTTTTCAAAATTTTTTTTCTATTTTTTAAAATATGTTTTTGAGCACATTTGAAAATATTGTTTGTCTCCTTAGCTTTATAATTTTATCTCATGAGAAAGAGAGAAATAAAAAAAAAGATTTTAAAAAAATTATAAATGTTTAATAATAATAATAATAATGTAATAAAAATAAAAATAAAAGATATATAATAATTATGAGTTTTTACTTCCCTGTTTTTATCATTTTTATTACATGTTATCATACATTTCTTTTGATTTTATTAATTATAAGATTCAACACAGATGCTAAAATAATTGTCTTCTTTAAATATGTTGACTAAAAAAACTTTGTTACAAGAAATAAAATTTATATATGAAAAAAACTTTGTTACAAGAAATAAAACCTATTTTAATAATTTTTACTCTTCAAAGATTAATCTCATAAATTCTAGTTACACGACGATCGACAATACCTTTAAGCAAAACAAAAATTACTTTTCTTTTCATTTCCTCGTCTCTAGGGTGTGTATACACTCCCTTGGATATGCATGAGAAAAATATTTTTTCAAATAAAATAGTATTAATAAGTAGTATGTGTTTTGAAAACTAGATCAGACTGGTTAGTCGAATCGAAAAATTGATGAACCGCCAAAACCAGTTTAGTGTCTGGTGTAAATAAACTAGAGTTGGTCTCGAAAAAAAATAGTCAAACGGTATTGTTTTAATTTAATTTTTTTTGAAAAATCAACCTAAAGTATTCGTTGTTTTCTTTTTAATTTTTTTTATGTAAACATGTTATTGATGAACATTACTACATTTATCTTTTATTATATAAAATTATAATATGAAATTTCTTTAATTTTATTTATTTATGATTATTAAATTATTGAACCATAAACTTCATATCTTTGGCGGGTTTAACAACCAGATCTATTTATGCAAAACCTAAACTATAGAATTCAGTTTGATCGAAGACGAGCGGATGGTGTTGCTCATTTCCTTGCAAGGGAGGCGACTACCTATATATGCTAGACTCAAAGAATTTCAGTATATTTCCTATTGTATTGTCCCAAACATTATGAATGAAATACCATGATTTAGCTCTCGTTAAAAAAATTAAATAACAACCGGATCTATTTTTTTTTTAAAAAATGATAAATATCCTCTCGCACTTGCGCCCCTCTGGATAAATATCCTTTCAAGTGCATTTTAGCCTTGTAATATTAATAATATGTAACAATAAATCAGTTCATAGGAAGGACCCTGGTGCTTATTCATTATTGCTAGCTAGGATCTAAAATGTACACATCGTTATCCAAATATTTTTGCTACTCAAGTGGAAGAAAAACTGGACTACCACCTGTACTATCTCAGGGGCTAGCAAACTTTCTGGGGGCCCTGTTTAATATTTTCCTTTTTTAGAAAAGGGGCGTAGTAGTAAAAATTGTTGTTGGTAGGAATTGAACCTTGGACCTCTTGGTTATTAAAAATAGACATTACCATCTCCTCTAATTTTTAATATTAAACATATGTTGCAGTACTTAATATTTGAGGCCCCTTATTTTTTTGGGCCCTGTGCGGTTGGGCACCTTGCATGGGCCCAGAACCGCCCCTGTACTATCTATACCTTAGGCTATTAATTACTATAAATATGACCCCATCTTTTTGCTTCATATCTCACAAAGCATTCTAGTATCATTCTTAGTCATTAATTACATTGGTCACTAGTAAATCACTTGCTGCATTTTCTTTCCTACTCTTCACCCTTGAGAATTTGTCATTCCGACATGGAACTTAGTTTTAAGCACCATTTTGGCCTTGCTTGTGTCTTACTACTTTTACCTGCTCTTTGTAGCTCAAGTGACTCTTTCACCGACTCCAGAGCAACATATCATGGTAGCCATGATGGCTATGGGAATCAAAGTATGAGCCTTTTTCTAACTAACTATGGCATGTGCTAGTACATATAAATTGTTTGTGCCTAGTTGTCTGAATTTAGGATATACACCCTTGTTTGGATGTTTTAATAATGATCTTGATATTTTTTAACCAAAAGTAAATTTTAAATAATTTACTCTGTTGAATTGATGCATGCTACTTCCTGGGGATGCTTTTTACAAGTAAAAAATGTGCACTATATGGTAGTGTGACGTTATACTACCTTTTGGAACTATGCCCCATTATCTGAACATTAAATAATTGACAATATATTTAACATTTATAGTAGCTAGTATTTTTTTATACTATCTTTCACTTACTTTTTACTTTTTAATTAAGACACGATTTCAAGAATACTTTTAAGGTAGTTGTAAAAAAATCATTATTATTTTCTGCATGAAGCAACAAATAAAACATGATCGTTCAAGTGATATTATATTACTATGTCTCAGTGGGAGCTTGTGGCTTTGGCGAATATGGAAGAACCGTGAATGATGGAAGTGTGGCAGGAGTGTCTAGACTATGGATCGAGGAATGGAAGTGGCTGTGGTACATGCTATCAAGTACTTTTCTTTCCCTTCTCAATAATCAATATTTCTACTAGTCCTTAGTAAAAGAAAAAGCTTCATCATCCTTGAAACAAAATACTTGTTTATTTGAAAAAATAAAATAAAATTGGCAAGTAATAAACGACGATGATGATTCAGGCAAGGTGCAAGATACCACAATATTGTGATGAGAATGGAGCATATGTGGTGGTAACAAACTATGGTGAGGGAGACAGAACAGACTTCATCATGAGCCCACGCGCCTACTCGAGATTGGGACGCAACAAAGATGCATCTGCAGAGTTGTTCAAATATGGTGTAGTGGATATTGAATACAGAAGGGTCCCCTGCAGTTACACTGGCTACAATATTGTGTTTAAGGTCGACCATGAACACAGCAGAAACCCTGACTACGTTGCTGTCGTGGTTCTCTATGTAGATGGAACATCCGATGTCACTGCTGTAGAGTTGTTTCAGGTATACTTGTATTTGGTTGGTTGCACTTATATGCATGCAATTCTTAGCATAAAAGTTTCTGAATTATTAGACTGAGTCATTGAAATATATATAAACTTGGTCATGCAAATTGGGTCTTTGGCGCAATGTTCTGAACCATGCAGGGAGATCGCCAAGTATGGAAGCCAATGCGCAGGGCCTTTGGCGCAATGTTTGACTATAGCAGCCCACCAAGGGGTGAAATCTACTTGAGGTTCCAAGTGAGTGGCAGTGCAGGGCTTCATTGGGTGCAGTCCAAGAATGCTATCTCTAGTGATTGGAAGGCCGGAGCAACATATGACACCAATGTTCAGCTTAATTAGGAAGAAAAAAAGCACTTTGAGATTGCTGGAACGGATTAGAAGTAGATAGGAACTAGTATTCTATTTGTTTCTGGTTAGTTTCACTCTTAAGAATGTGCGTGTGTGCTGGGACCAAAATAATGGGGATTCATGTACTTTCCATCTTAGATTACATGAATTTGAATAAAATAAATGTGGTACCCTTTTCCAACATTAATCTCGAATCATTTTTTAAAACTGTGATTTGGAATTTTGAATTAATTTTTTATATTTTATAATCTACACTGATGTGATATGGTTATGTTTCATTTTAGTGTGAATATTGATATATATTTTCATTGATGTCTATGATGTTAAATATTAGAGATAATAATTATTTTTTAACTTATATTCTTTATATTTTATTTATGTTTTTAAGACTTTTGAATTTTTAATACACTAAAAAAAAGATTTTAAAATAGGTATAACTTTTTCATTTTTTTTATTATAGATCAAGCCATACAAATTAATTAATAATTCACTAATTCGACAACCGATCCTGTGACCCTTATCCAATTATCATAAGGTCAATCGGTAGATTTTTAAAATTATGGTCCATATTTCACCTAACATAAGAAGTCTCAAAATTGATGATGTTGCGCATATCCGAGGTAGCAACTATTATTCCATAGGAACCTAGCCGCGATCAAAATGATGGCAAGAAGGATAGTCAAATATTGGATATGTGAAAAAGGTTAGGGGTTATTTAGTGGGTAATTTATAAAGTGATACACCCCATTTATAATTCATTCCTATTTACTTTGTGAATAACTTGTCTTGTTTTGTCTGCCATTACCAAAAATGAATAAATTGTAGTTGCTTATTTGGATACGCCTCTGCTGATTTATTTTAGATATTTATTTTAGATAGAGCATGTACCACCACAAAAAAGTGAATCAAATACTAACGAATAGTTAATTGATTTGTGCCCATAGGTATATATATATATATATATATATATATATATATATATATATATATATAACACTTAAATTGAACTATTCATATAAATATTGTAAATATGATGTATTATTATGTAAAGAGTAAGATTCACAATGTTATATTTTGTTGAGTATGGGAAGCCCAAAGATAGAATACGGAAGACCCAAATATCATACGGTGCATTTTGCCTTTTGTTACATTAATAAGGCTTTTGCACTTAAGGAAATTGATATGGTTTTCATTTCTGACTTTTTGCTTTCTTTATTCTTTATCTCGAAGTTTCTGTGTCTTTCTCTCTTTGTTTTCCTCTCTCGTTCCCAATGTGACCTAGCTCTGTTAGGGTTTTATGTCTTCCATTAATACCTTGTGCTCTGTCTGTTGAACGGAGTAAACAATGGTCTTGTAGGTCTCTGTTCTTGTTTGTCTTACATTGCAGGTGGAGGTTCTCTCATATATCTGGTTCTCTTGGAGTCCTTGAGGTGTATTCTTGTAAGGAACCAAAGGAGAGAAACTCGGTGAAGGTTTGAGTGTTGTTTTACCAAACATTGGTGTAAAGGGTTATTTATGGTTCCTTGTAAATCTTCATCTTTCTTTATGTAATCTTGAGGCAGATGTTCACTGGTTAAGTAACTGGCCTGTAACTTTGAGTTTAACACTATAGTAGCTCTTCCTGGTATATTTAGTGCAAGTAAAGGGACTACAACTCCCTTGCCCCTTGGATGAAGGTAACAAGGATTTTTTTCCTAGTTAATGAACTAAGTAAATGCTCGTGTATTTCTTTCTTTTACTATGCTTCTGCTAATTTCATTTTAAGATTGTGCGTGTAATCTCTAATAATTGATATCTAGAGCCGTTTGGTTGATTCTTGCTTCCTGTCTCTTCTTTGCTTGTTTTAGGTTTTGGTGCTTAGGTTCTATCTCAGACCCTTGGCCATTTAATATAAAGACCTACCCTCAACTTTGTCTGAATCTGATAAAAATGATATTTTTGAAACTACCTTTAGTCTCTTAATTCTGCATCTGAGTGATAATGTTCTTAGACAAGTTAATGATGAAACTACTGTTGCTGGTATCTGGTTAAAATTGGAATCAATGTACATGACTAAATCTCTCAAATAAAATATATCTAAAAGAAAAACTATTTGGTTTTAGAATGGAATCCATTAAATCTTTAGATGAGTTTAAGAGAATAACTATTAGTCTTGCTAATTTTGATGAAAGATTACTGATGAAAACCAAGCCATTTTACTTCTAAATGCTTTTCCAGATTCCTATAAGGATGTGAAAGCTGCGATTAAATATGGAAGAGAGTCTCTGTCACTAGAAGATGTAATAGGGGCCCTAAAGTCTAAAGAATTAGAAATGGTAGTCAATAAGAAAGTCAATGCAGAAGTACTGATTATTAAAAACAAATTTAATAAAAAGGGTCAGTCTCAAGGAAAAGGAAATAACAATACTGAGAATAAGAATAAGTCATCTGTTAAGGGAAAGGTTAGGGGTGGCAATTCGTGATACGACCTGTCAACCAGACTCGGACTTGACACGATTTTTTTGTGTTCGGGTCAACCCATTTAATAAATGGATCGTGTTCGGGTTGAAAAAATTTGACACGAAAAAAATCGTGTCGGGTTACAGGTTAACTCGTTAACCCGCTAACCCGTAACTATTATTTTTATTTATTTTTATATGGCTATTATAGTAATTTTTTCATATATACATCCACATCTCAGTTAAAATTCTCATTTATTTTTGTATGTTGCATTTAATTATGCTTTCATATTGGATTGATGAAGTTAAACGTAACTTATTTTGATTTGAATTATGTTAAACAAATTAAATATGCTTTGAATTAATATCATTTTGTTTTTATTCGGGTCGGGTCGGGTCGGGTTGGGTCATGTCGTGTAAAAAAAAGTTATGCTTAAATTTAGGTTGTATCGTGTCAACCCATGTGATAAACGGGTTGTGTTCAGGCTAAATTTTATAATACGAATTGTTAATCGTGTTGTGTTCAGGTTGAGCCTATTTGTGTTTGTGTTAGACCCAGGTCGACCCGAGCCCGATCCATGAACACGAAGTGCCACCCCTAGGAGAGGCGACGTGTTGGTTGTGTCATAAGGAAGGACACATTAGGAAGAATTGTCCAGAAAAAGGAAAATGTCAAAATAATCAAAATAAGACATATTATGCTAATCTGACTAGTGATTTTGATGATAGTGAGGTCCTAGCTGTGTCTAATGCTTCCTGTAATAGGGAGTGGGTGATGGATTCAGGTAGTACTTATCATATGACAACAGTAAAAGATCGGTTAATCTGTTTCAAATCTATTCGAGGTGGAAAGGTGATGATGGGGAATAATCAAACTTCCCAAGTTGCAGGTATTGGAGTTGTTAGGTTTAAGATGGGGGATGAGACTATTAAAATTCTCAAGGATGTGAGATGGGTTCCTAACATCAGGAAAAACTTAATATCTCTAGGAATGTTAGACAAAAGTGGATACAGTTTTAGGAGTGTTCAAGGAACCCTTGAAGTTGTTAAAGGATCTTCAGTTCTTATGAAATGTATGTTAGATAATGGTATGTATTTTCTAGATGGGGAAGTAGTAGGATCTGAGTCCTGTAGTGTCCGTAGAAAGTCAAATAAGTCTTCTTTTTGGCATAAAAGACTTGGTCACATTAGTAATCAAGGATTACAAAAGTTATATAAACAAGGAATTTTACCTTTTAAAACCTTTACTCCTGTTGATTTTTGTGAAACTTGTATTTTTGGAAAGTCTCACAGACTAAGTTTTCAAACAGGAAAGAATGAAACTAAAAATACCTTGGACTATATACACTCTGATTTTTGGGGATCATCCAACATTCCTAGCTCTCTTTCAGGTTGTCATTATTTTCTTTCTATGATAGACTCTCATTCTAGATGTGTCTGGACTTATTTATTAAAACAAAAGAATCAAACCTTTGATTGTTTTAAGGACTGGAAAGTTCAAGTGGAAACTGAGAGAGGAAAGAAGGTTAAAACATTAAGAATTGATAATGGTCTGGAGTTTTGTAATAATCAATTTAATGATTTTTGCAAACAATTTGGTATTCTAAGACATAGAACTTGTGTTGAGACACCTCAGCAAAATGACATGGTTGAAAGAATGAATATAACTATTTTAAATAAAGTTAAGTGCATGCTATTTGATTCTGGTCTTAGAAAATCTTTTTGGACAGAAGCTGTTGTCACTACCTATCATGTTATTAATTTCAAAACTCTCATGGAAATGTGGTATGATAAATCTCCTAACCTGAGTTATCTGAAACACTTTGGTTGTTTAGCTTACGTTCACACTAAACAGGATAAGTTAGCCCCTAGGACTCTTAAATTTGTCTTTGTAGGGTATCCTGCAGGGACAAAAGGGTATAAACTCTTGTTAATATCTGAAAATAAGTGTATTGTTAGTAGAAATGTTGTTTTTGACATTCTATAAAGATATTGTACAAGGTATTAGATAGGTTCAAGAACCTGGAATGTCCAATTGGAGGTGGAGAAGACCACTGGTATTGATGATTCAAAACAAGTTCAAAATCATGATGAAACTGGAGATCAAGAAGACACTCTTGATCAACTTGCTAATGATTCACAAACAACTATTGAAGAAAATCAAGATGACTCCAACCTCAATGATTATCTTCTAACCAAAGATAGAGCTAGGAGGAATATTAGACCTCCTAGCAGATTTGCTCAAGCTGATATTGTTGCTTTTGCCTTGTAGGTTGCTAAATTGTTGAACAAGAAGAGCCAGGAACCTACAAAGAGGCAATGAACATGACTTCTTGAGAAATGTGGCTAAAGGCAATGGAGGTCCTCACTAAAGAAGAATCAAACTTGGGTTTTGGTGGACAGACCCAAAGACAAAAAGATCATTGGATGCAAGTGGGTCTTCAAGTTGAAGGCTGAAGTCCCAGGTTTGGAGAAGGCCAGGTATAAGGCCAGATTAGTAGTAAAAGGCTACTCACAGGTAGAAGGAGTAGACTATAATGAAATATGCTCTCCTGTAGTAAAACACACCTCAATTAGGCTTATTTTATCTGTTGTTGCTATTCTTGATTTAAAATTAGAACAACTTGATGTTACAACTACTTTTTTGCATGGAAGTTTAAATGAATAGATCTATATGGAGCAGCCAAAAGGCTTTATACATAAATGCTCTGAGCACAAAGTTTGTTTACTGAAAAGGCCCCTGTATGGATTAAAACAAGAACCTAGCCAATGGTACAAAAGGTTTGATGACTTTGTTCTATCACATGGATTTATAAGATGTAAGTATATTCACTTGTCTACTATAAGAAAGATAGTGATAATAAATATATCTATTTGTTAATCTCTGTGGATGATATGTTAATAGCTTCACATGATATTAAATGCATTAACAAATTAAAGGAAATGTTATTTAAAGAATTTGACATCAAAATTCTTGGTCTAGCCAAGAGAATCTTAGGCATGGATATATTGAGAAACAAAAGAAAAAACTTTATCTTTATCTCAATCTGTGTATGTCAAGAAGGTTGTTAAAATTTTTTCTATGCATCTCTGTAAATCTGTTAGTTTACCAGTAGTTGCTCATTTTTGATTATAATCTGTATGTGGTGATTTACATGAAGATGAAGTTGTTTATATGAAAATTTTACCATATTACAATGCAATTGGAAGTCTAATGTATGCAATGATTAGCACTAGGCATGATATTTCTTATGGGGTTAGTGTTGTGAGTAGATTCATGGGTAAGCCCTCTAAAGAACATTTGAATGTTGTAAAATGGATATTAAGATATCTTAATGGTACTTTTGGTTTTTGTTTAAATTTTACTAGAAAAGAATCTAATGATTTTAATGTAAAAGGCTATTGTGACTCCGATTATGCTGTAGATTTAGACAGAAAGAGATCCTTAACAAGTTTTATTTTCACTCTTGTTGGAAATGTAGTCAGTTGGAAATCCAACTCAACATGTAGTAGCTCTGTCTACTATTGAAGCAGAGTATATAGTCTTAACTGAGACAGTAAAAGAGGCATTATGGTTAAAGGGGATGGTTTTTGAACTTGGATTAGGGGAAGGAATTCCACAGATTATGTGTGATTCCCAAAGTGCTATTCATTTATCAGAGTGGTGCATTTCACGAAAGAACAAAACACATTGGTGTCAGACTACACTTTATAAGAGACATTATTGTTGGTGATAAGGTGAAGGTGGAGAAAATATTCATTGTGTGCAATCTAGCATATATTTTGACTAAAATTGTACCTTTTAACAAATTCAGGGATGCCATGGAATTGACAAAAGTTCAACAATAGAAGTTTAAAACTCTTCCCTATCTTATTTTAAATTTTCTTTGTTTCTTTAAATTTTCTTAGAAATACTAACTTGATTTCTTGTTTTCTGTAGGTCCTAACATGCTTCTCTATTTTCTTTTTGTATACGTTTGTTCTTTGTTCTCCCTATGTCTTTGTCTGTCCCTTGCTCTGGCATTGGACTTCCAATCCCTAGTTCCTTTTTGCTTGCACTATGACCCCTTTTGTTGAGTACGTGGAGCCCAAATATAGAATACAAAAGGCCCAAATACCATATAGTGCATTTTGCCTTCTGTTACAATAATATATAAGGCTTTTGCACTGAAGGAAATTGGTACGTTTTTCATATCTGACTTTCGTTTTCTTTATTCTCTCTAAAAAACTTTTGTGTCTTTCTATCTTCGTCTTCCTCTCTCATTCCCGATGTGACCTAACTCTGCTAGGGTTTAATGTCTTCCATTAATACCTTGAGTTGTGTTTGTTGAACGGAGTAGATGATGGTAGTATAGGTCTTTGTTATTGTTTGTCTGGCATTGCAAATGGAGGTTCTCTCATATGTCTGGTTCTCTTGGAGTCCTTGAGGTGTATTCTTATAAGGAACCGAAGAAGAGGAACTCGGTGAAGGTTTGAGTGTTGTCTGACCAAACACTAGTGTAAAGGGTTATTTCTGATTCCCTATAAATCTTCATCTTTCTTTCTGTAATCTTGAAGCCGATGTTCACTTGTTAAGTAACTGGCCGTGTAACTTTGAGTTAAACACTATTGTAACTCTTCTTGGTATATTTAGTGCAAGTAAAGGGACTACAACTCCCTTGTCCCTTGGATGTGGGTAACAAAGGTTTTTTTCCTAGTTACTTAACCAAGTAAATGCTCGTGTTGTTTCTTTCTTTTATTATGCTTCTGCTAATTTCATTTTAAGATTGTGCGCATAATCTCTAACATATATTATTTTTTTAATAATATCAACATAATTTTTTTGTTTTAATATAATGCATCACATTATTATGGTTTGATTCAGATCCAAACCCCAACCGGTGTTGGAGAGGATTCAAATGGTCAAGGATTCAAATTAATCAAATCTTATCACTATTTGATCTTGGTCGTTCCCTGAAGATTAGACTTGTGTTTATGATCCATGGCTTGTTTTAGCATGTTCTGAAAAATAGCCTTTTAATACCAAAATCAATGATTTAAAAGAAAGGCCTTTTAATAGCAGTTTCTTATGGAATTGTTGTTTTTAGGGATGTATTGGTTTGAGGTTTTAAAAGATTATTTTAACATAAAAAATTTCATAAATTTTAAAAGATTATGTAGAATTATTATGATCAATTAGATTTTTTTAAAAAGATTCTTAGGATTAAGATTTTGTAATTTGGGTTTTAATGAATTTATATTATAAAAATTTAAATAATTTGAAAGAATTTTATAGATTAATAAGATTTGAAAGGATTTCATGATATTTTTTTTAAAATTCAAAATTACATTTTTTTATGATAATAATAATAAATCCTAAACCCTAAAACTCCAAAATTACAATTCAGTTATAAGGAGTGCTTACATTGTACCCAACGAAAACACTAGCGAAGTTATAGTGCATCAATTTAACACAATTTTCATAACCACAATTGTTTCTAGATCTCCTTTCGTTGGTTAGAGTTAACTCCTACCTTCTGAGCTTCAAATCAATCCATAAACAACCACGAGAATTCTAGCATTCATTGCTGGTCTTACCAAATTTTGGATGTGGAGCACGTTAGGGTGAACGTGGCTAAGGTAAAGAAAGGACTCCGACGTTCAAATAAGTACATCAATTATATACAGAGAAAAACATATAACTGAGCGTGTCAGTCAAAGTGAGAAGTACTCAAGTGTGAATTGGTGTGTTGATTGTGAATGGAATGTGTATATCTTGAGTGAGAATAGAATGTATGAATTCATAAGTGAAAGGTTAGATGCAACTTGTATTTATAGCGTGAGCGTGGGCCTTGGGCCCTTGTATATAATTATTAACTTGTAGATAAAGACTAATAGATGATTGCAAGTTATAAATAATTAAACTTACAAATAATGTATATCTTATAGATAATCGTAGCTTGTAGATAATATGATGACTTGTAGATAATTAAGTACCTATCATTTGAAAAGGTGGTTGCATCATTATCAATAACATTTGAACAAATAAGAGTTAAAGATAACCTGTTGGCCCAATCGGCCCGACTGCTAAGGGTAGATGTCCATGCTCTTGTAGCAGAACTGACGTAGAGGATTGACACATGTACGAGAGACCCATATAAGTGACCACGTGTATTTTTCAGATCTTGGACGATACAACTACTACCCAAAAACAATTCACGACATTAATAATCAACACTACATAGATTCATATGAAGAAATCACCCACCTATGCATTACCTGTCACTGAGTTTCCTTCGATGAGTATATCACTTTTGACAAAGGAAGAAGACATTTATATGTTTGGGAGAGAAAAAAAGTCCAAAAAAATCGGGGAGATTTTGGTGGGATTGTTTGATGAATGTTATATTTATACATCATATTAAAAAATGATATGAAATTCATTATAAAAATAATTCATTGAAATTTGTATACAGTTGAATACTATAAGATTTTTTTTTGTAATTGGTAAACAATCTTATTTGAATACCAAAAGATTTTATTAGACTTCTTAAAAAATTCTAATTATTTTAATTAAATATCATAAAACTTATTTTTATTATTTAAAAATTTTGATTGATTATTACAAAAAAAAATTATAATTTTTTTAAATCCTAATTAAATACACCTCTTAAATTAAATATCAATGACTTAAGAAGGAGGGGACTTTTAACCATGGTTCCCTAAGAAACCCCAATTTTTGAGTCACTCGTCACTCAAAGATAGCAATTTCATAAGGAATTGCCCATTTTAAGCCACTAATGTAAATTGCTTTTGTAGTGTCATAATAGAAAATATAAACCATCTCCCGTGTTATTTATCATTCATGGAATTAATTAATTAAGAATCCATATTCTAGCATATTTATTACTACACAAAATTGAATTAATTAAGAAAGTGTAGTAGCGTATTTATTTCTTCTAAAAAATGCATATTTATTTGTGAACAAGATTGAGAGAAAGAAAAAGTAGGTTACAACAATAAACAAGTAAAAGCAAGAGCCTTCGCCTTCAAATGAGTATGAATATGGTCCCTATTACAAGAGGTGTATCAAATTGCATAAGTAACAAAGACTGCAAAGTGTTAGTAGGGTATTATTTCTCAAGAGACTTGTACAATAATTAACTAAAATCACGCTTTTGATTATCTAAACTATTAGAAACAATAATTGAGTTGAATAACAAAAATATAAATGACATAAGTGTGAATTAAACAATGAAAAAACTAAACAAGTGATGAAAACTTTTTTTAGTATTTTTAGCAAACACTCATAATGCAAAAAAAGGTTTAACAAGATAAAAAAAAAAAAAAAAACGTCAGAGTT